>CAIGQV010019086.1:1570771-1587520 GCA_903798115.1 Danio jaintianensis
AGACATTGATGAATTAACATGTTGTAAATCCAGCAGCTCTAATCTCTTCACTGCAGTGCAAACTACATGGCGTCATACATGTACAAAAACTATGATAGTGTATTTTGTTAGTGGCTCCTGTTGTGTACCCTGACAAAAATAAATTAGTGTATAAATCATTTCATTCAGAATTGTTAGCAAAGTTCTTAAGTAATGACAAAAAATGGAAGCCAGTCCTATCTAATGAGGAAACGTAACTATTTTACGTATTATCCGAAAAGTAGCTAATTCATACAAATTCATACAATTTAAGTTGTATGAAAACGTATGATTTTTAAAAGAAGGCATATCCTCAAACCCCACCCCTAACCCTACCCCTCACTGGGGGATAAGAAAATTGGACTAAAATGTACAAACACGATCGTAAAATTCATGTAAATTATCCACTAAATTACGAATTGCCGTGAGACTGTTGAAATAACACATTGAATTAAACATGGAATTGAGATCATAAAATTAAATATGGAATTTTATGATTGTAAAATTCATATAAATTAGCCACTAAATCAAAAAGTTACAAATTGCCGTGAAATTGTGTTGAAATAACACATCAAATTTAACATGGAATTGCGAGGTTGAGCGTTTTTCTTCTCTTGTTTTTACTACAACACTGAAAAAGTACATATTTTTAGAGCATATATTTACATTTGTCGTTACATAGAAAAAATTTTGGTTCACATATTCCTCGTTCAATCAAACTAAAAATTTGAGGAAAGTGAAACCTAAATGAGTGAATGTGGCACTTTTTTCTGATTTGCCCAGATTTCACTGCTCTAACAGACGAGACATGGAAGACGTTTTTTTTTCTTTCCCTTTCCTTCTTAGCAGCTGTTGCTTTCACACAGTTTCCAGACAGAGCTAAATGTGTTCTCAGAAAGCAGGGACACGGTCTACACTGCATGAGGACAGACTGTAAAAACACACACACACACACCTAAGATTAACCCTGGCTCTTTCCAAGAATATAGTACAAAACCTTACAAAAAAGTTATTATTTTAATCATTACAAATATCTTTGATACTGACCAAAATCACCAGTGATATGATAAAAAGACACTTGATTGATTTTGAATGACCTACTTTTAATCTTACACAGTATAATACTTTTATCTTTTTAAAATTACGTTTGCTGTTTGTTCAAACGACTTATTTAAAAGGAGCTGAAACAACACAATTGTTAAAACTTAATTGTTTTATGTTCAGTCCACTTAAATTTGTGAAAACCAATAAGCTAACTTAATTTCTTCATGTTGTCCCAACACAAATCGATTGTGTGGAATCCAACATTTTCATTCATTCATTCATTCATTCATTCATTCATTCATTTATTCATTCATTTTCCTTCTGCTTAGTCCGTTATTTATCAGAGGTTGCCACAGCGGAATGAACCGCCAACTATTCCAGCATATGTTTTACGCAGCGGATCCCCTTCCAGTTGCAACTCAGTACTGGGAAACACCCATACACACTCACATTCACACACACACCCTCATACACTACAGCCAATTTAGTTCATCCAATTCACTTATAGCGCAAACAAACCGGAACACTTGGAGGAAACCCACGCCAACACGGGGAAAACATGCAAACTCCACACAGAAATACCAACTGGCCCAGCCGGGACTTGAACCAGCGGCCTTCTTGCTGTGAGGCAACAGTGCTAACCACTGAGCCACCATTTTAAGAATAGTTTAATACTGCAACACCAAAAATGTATGAAAAATGTATCATATATTCATAGAAAGTGTGAAAAAAATTATACCAAAACAAAATATAAACATCTGACCTAAAGCATAATGTTAAATGTGTTTACACTAGCGCTGCTTATTTCAAAATGTCCTTAATGTGTTCCTCCTCTTTCCACAGGTATTCTGATCTTCATAAACTGTGCTTACGTAAAGTGGGGCACTTTGGTTCAGGATGTTTTCACATATGCCAAAATCATGTCTCTGCTCCTCGTCATCACTGTGGGCATCATTAAGATCATTAACGGTAATAGAGCAGTTCCAGCGTTATGGATGTGTAAAATCTTAAAACATAAATTCACATAGAAAGTGTATGTTCACATTATATTGGAACATCTTTATATTTTCCAAAGCAACTAACCACAGAGTTATAGGATCAGAAAAATATCAATCTGTAAACATTTTTTACATTTTAAATGAGGAAAATAAGCGTGCGTTATGGATGAGACCAGAAAGGTTTGCGAGTTTGCAGTATACAACATGCTTTGTAGAAATTCTGTGAATTAAACTCCACATCCAAAATAAAACAATGCTAATCAAAAGGATAAGAGTTGGCTCACTATAGAACAAACATGATTGCTTTTATTTTATTTTTCATTTTTGCATTTATGAGGAAAAAGCTTTGTTATGGACGTGACATCTCTCTGTTATGGATGTGACAGATGTGAAATTAGCACTTGTGTGACTTTGGTAAATCAAATATAATTGTTTGAAAACATTGACTACAAGTTATAGCACATAATTCGATTAACGTCATTGCGTCACCGCGCTATCCACTTTTCCTCCGAAGTTTCATGTAATTTCGGGTGTTTCATTTTTAATTTGTCGACTTTAACTGCAGTTTGGTACTTTCACTTTTATTCAGGAACATTTCATGCATGCCCCCGTGACAAACGAGATATTGGATGCGAGTATGAACAGCTGGAAGAGTGTTGTTTTTTTTTTAATGGAATTTGATACCACACACCGTATGGGGAAAAAAAACTCCGCGATGCAGGTGTCTGTGGTCTTTTACTGACTCAGTAGGTGCAGAGAATAGTCAAACAGCCATGTGTGTATAGACTATCCTGTCGCAAAATGCGGCGAAATTCCTACACGACGGTAATAGTTTAAGGTGTTTACATGTCTGTACTGCACTTCAATAATGCGACTAAATCTAAAATCCGATTTCTGTTTAGTTCGATTATGACCTTAATCAAATTAAATTAATCAAAAATTACTGTTTACATGGTAGACTCTTAATCAGAGTATTGTCTTAATCGTATTAAAATCGGATTATTGGTGTCCATGTAAACATGCTCATTGACAGAGATATTTTTGAATATTTTTGCAATACTGTAAAATACAAGCCGACACAAAAAAAACTAAAAAGGCTTTCGCTATTTTGGTGAAAACTTAAATTTTTTCATGGCAAGGTTGACATTTGTGTGGAATTGCTCAATACTGATCATATTCAGGTGGATTTGTTACAATAAATCACACTGAGATTGCACGAACAAGGAAGTAGTTCTTAATCATTGCTCAGGTTGCACCTACAAAGCTTTTGATGTTTGTATAGACTAATACCTATTGATCCCAGGGTGTTTCTACTGCTGAGTTGTGTAATTTTCTCTCTTTTTTTTTCATGTGCACCACAGGAGAAACAAAAAACTTAAATAATGCATTTGAGGGTTCCTCGACTGAGGCGGGCAGCATTGCTCTGGCTCTTTATTCAGCGCTGTTCTCCTACTCCGGCTGGGACACGCTCAACTTTGTTACAGAGGAGATCAAGAATCCAGAGAGGTGTCATTTTCATTTTCATGGATTTAAAGGGATTTTTCACCCAAAAATGAAAATTCTGTCATCATTTACTCATCCTTGATCTGTTCCAAATCAGTTCTGTTGAACACAAAAAAAATATTTTGAAGAATGTTGGAAACTGGTAACTATTTACTTATATAGTATAAAAAACAAACACTATGCAAGTCAATGGTTACAGGTTTTCAACATTCTTCAAAATATCTTCTCGTGTTTAATAAAAACTCAAATGGGTTTGGAACAAATCAAGTGTAAGTAAATGGTGGCAAATGTTACATTTTTTTTGGTTATTTATCTATTTGAACGTGCTGTATGTAAGTTTTTGACTCTTCTAAAGCATAAAATAGCATAATATGTTTGCAGATATTTAAGAAACATGCTAAGTGAACATTCTTGTTTATCTGAAAAACAATGCTGAAGTCAGATATTCTGCTTTGAAAATGTGCGTTACGTGCCAGAATGGCTGTCTTTGTTTTGGTTCTTTTAACCCGCCCAATGCCAGTTTAACCAATTATATTTCAGCACCCTGGGTTGCCTTGTTGGAAAACAGTGTATTTCATTCATTCATTCAGTTAGAAAGGTTCTCAAAACATCCGCCCGTGACCGAAATGCGACCTCAGGTGGACAGTAGCAGACTTCAAAATGAGACGCAGATTCAGAGTTCCACATGAGGTTATTAATGAGCAAATAATGTAAATAGTACGAATGTAAACATTAGGTGAGCAGATTACACTGTAACCCCGTGTCATAACAACACGCTACGTGACACGCAGTGATAAGCAATTTGGCTGTTTGCACCAGACAAAACACGACAGAAATTTAAATACAGCCATTCAGAAGCACAGAATATGCACTCACTCACGAAATGGTAAGGTTTATAATCTAATTAATACATATATACATACTTTAACATTATTAAATGTAGATGCTGAATCACTGATATGTGTTGGTTTGCATTATTTCACAGTTCTAAAGTTCAACTTCAAGCGGTTTATTTTATTTTCAAGATCTGAGGTGAACTATCTGCTGCTGCTTTCAGTAGTATGATAATAAATGTCATGTAAAATGGCATTCAAACTCACATTGTTAGCATTTAACACTGATATATCAATTCGAGGTGTTGGTCAGGACAAAAACTCCTTTTAATATGGAAAATATTCTTTCTACCGCGTGCCGTTGCTTTTATTTAGAACAAGATTTAAATCAGCCTTGTTGGTCCTCAATCTGGCAACCTGCGCTTGCGTTTGTTTTGATCCAGGAATGCAATACCTAGTTCAACCACTGGGTGTCAAACTTACATACTGCACCTTTAAGCAATATTTTTTCGATTGTATACAGAACAAACCATCACTATACAATGATTTGCCTAATTACCCTAACTTGCCTAGTTAACCTAGTTAAGCCTTTAAATGTCACTTCAAGCTGAATACTAATATCTAGAAAAATATCTAGTGAAATTATATGTACTGTCATCATGGCAAAGATAAAAGAAATCAGTTATTAGAAATGAGTTATTAAAATTATTATGTTTAGACGTGTTGAAAAAATCTTCTTTTCCTTAAACAAATATTGGGGACAAAATATACAGGCGGACTAATAATTCTGACTTCAACTGTATATTAAGAAGATATTTTAAAGAATGTTGGACCAGTAATTATTGACTTTCATAGAATTGTTTTTCCAACCATGGATGCCAATGGTTACATGTTATCAACATCCTTCAAACATATCTTCTTTTGTGTTCAACAAAACCCAAAAAACTCAAATTGACAAGTCAAGGGTGAGCAAATGATGACAGACAAAACTATCCTTTAAATGTTCTCCTTGATCATTGTCAGGAATCTCCCCATCGCTATAGCCGTCTCCATGCCAATCGTGACTATCATCTACCTGCTGACCAATGTGGCGTACTACGCAGTACTGGACATGCCTTCTTTCATGGGTAGTGATGCAGTGGCTGTAGTAAGAGTCTTTCAGAGTATCAAATATGCAGTGTTTATTCTGTATGAGTTGAGTGTATTGACTTCAAAGCCATTTGATTAAACCCTCAGTTTGTGTCCCCATCTGTAGACATTTGGAAATCAGGTGCTTGGGCCCATAAATTGGATCGTCCCCATCGCCGTGGCCATGTCTTGCTATGGAGGACTCAACGCTTCCATCATTGCTGCCTCCAGGTAACTTTCTGGTTCCATTTTAACCAATAAGGGCTTTCAAATGTTGATATTTGCATCTAGTAGATGTACTGTTCTGGGTGTTAGGTTGTTTTTTGTTGGGGCGAGAGAAGGCCACCTTCCCATCAGCTTAAGTTTGATCCACACCGAGCGCTACACTCCTGTACCAGCACTCCTCTTCAACGTAAGTGTCTTTTTTTTTTTCAACAAGTAGTATATGGGTTGTATTATCCATGATGATACAAATAGTTGGTAGCGTTAGCATGAAATGGTGTTAGCAACATTGGTCACACTTTACAATAAGGCTTCATTAGTTAATGTATTTACTAACATGAACTAATTATGAACAATACATGTACAGCATTTATTAATCATTTACTAATGCATTATTAAGATCCAAATTCATGCTTGTTAACATTAGCTAATGCGCTAATGTGAGTTAACATGAACTAACAATGAACAACTAATCCAGAATAAAGCCATAGCTTCTGTAGAAATACCACAACAGATTAATTCAAGTATAACCCCAAATCAGAAACCCAAATAAAAAAAGAAGGTAGCGATTTCTAGATTTACTTTGACTTGTATTTCATTCCAGACAATACAACAAACATTATTTAATGTGTTCCTCATGATTTTTATTGTCTTTTTGTGTTTGTTTTCAAAATAAACACGTATTCCAATTTTGGTTCTTGCAACACATTTCAAAAAAAGTTGCCACAGTAAAGCATTTACTAGGGATGTCCTGATCAGGTTTTTTTGCCCTCGAGTCCGAGTCATTTGATTTTGAGTATCTACCGATACCAAAACCTGATCCGATAGATCCGATCCGAAGAAACAGATCCAGGATGTTCCTTATTTTTTATTAATTCACCTTATTTTAACATTCAACAACTCTGTTAACAAACAGAGCACTTCTGTAAGGTAGCTTGAACAATCAAGTAATAAATAACATAAATTCTTCACTTTTGGACTTTAGTGCAACTGTAAATATAAAAAAAATCTAATATAAAACTAATAGCACCCTAACTTAAAATTCCCGGCAGGCAATCCCAAGTTTACATATCTCACAGTTTGCTATGGCAATGTTGTCGTCATCAACTTTATAATACCTCCAGACCGCAGACATACTCGCGCTTTCCGCTTCAAGCTGTTTCTGTGTTCTACTTTGCCGGCATTTAACCAATAGCGTATCTGCAACAAAGTGATGTCATAAATGATGTCGGGTTACTGTTTCTGTGTGAAGTAAAGAAAGAGGTCTAACTCTGTGCCACCGCATAACTATAGATGTGTTAAAAAATTTGAGTATATATATATATATATATTCGAGTCCTGATCAGGAGGTAACGTCCGATTCCGATCGAGTCTGAAACCATGTGATCGGGCCCAATTTCCAACCACGTGATCGGATCTGGACATCCCTAGCATTTACCACTTTCTAATGTTGCCATTCCTTTTCACAACGCTTAAAAGATGTTTAGGGACTGAAGACACCAAGTGATGAAGTGTTTCAGGTGTAATTTTGTCCCATTCTTCCTGCAAACAAGTCTTAAGGTGGGCAACAGTACAGGATCTTCGTTGTCACATTTTGCACTTCAAAATGCGCCACACATGCTTAACTAGAGACAGGTCGGGACTGCAGGCAGGCCAGTCAAGTACTTGTATCCGCTGCCTCCGCAGTCAGGACTTTGTAATGTGTGCAGAATGTGGTTTTGCATTGTGTTGTTGAAATATGCATGGGCGTCCCTGGAAAAGAAGGCAGTATATTTTGCTCCAAGATCTCTATGTACTTTTCAGCATTAACTGTGCTGAAATTGAAATGTGTTGCAAGAACCAAAATTGGAATGCGTGTTTATTTTGAAATAAAAAACAACAACAATAAAAATCATGAGGAACACATTAAATAATGTTTGCTATATTGTCTGCAATGAAATACAGGTCAAAGTAAATTTAGAAATCACTACTTTCTTTTTTTAAATTTGCGTTTTCCATACTGTCCCAACTTTTTCTGATTCAGGGGTTGTACTTTACTATAGTATAATTCAAAAACACTATAGTATTTACAGTATTTTTTCATGTGGGTGCTGGTAAAAGCACCAAGTGCAACCAAATCTCAGCCAGAGCATGCATACGAACATATTTTACAAAACAATTGCAAATGTTTCCTTAAAAACATTTATAACTGCATTTATAACTAAAGACATAAAACATGGAGCAGGTTAGCCTTGTAGCGCAAGGCCAATCAAAAACCTTGCTCTTCTTGAGCCCAAAAACTCAGTATGCTCAAACAAATGCAAATTTAACTCTGTTAACACCTAAAACCAGCTTGCACAACAGGCATTAGAAGACCATCTTAGTAAACCCCTGAATTAAAGTCTATATGTTTTTGACCCTATGACAGGTTTGTTGTGTTAAATTCAAGCTCGTAAGGTCAGTTTATCACATGCACAAACACAATCCTGCTTTGTCTGCAGTTGTTGTCGTCAAGTACTTTTGCATGCTTATAGACTGAACATGTAATAATATGTATGTATGATTTCATAATTATCATAATCCCATTTAATAGTTTACACGTTGATGATCCCATGTATAAAATGTAGCATTTTCAGGCACCCAAAAAGTACTTGTCAAGTGCAGCCAAAACTCATTCATTCATTCATTTTCTTTTCGGCTTAGTCCATTTATTAATCTGGGGTCGCCACACCGGAATGAACCGCCAACTTATCCAGCATATGTTTTTTTTGCGCAGCGGATGCCCTTCCGGCACGGTTGCGCAGTGGGTAGCACGTTCGCCTCACAGCAAGAAGGTCGCTGGTTCGAGCCTCGGCTGGGTCAGTTGGCGTTTCTGTGTGGAGTTTGCATGTTCTCCCCATGTCCGCGTGGGTTTCCTCCGGGTGCTCCGGTTTCCCCCACAAGTCCAAAGACATGCGGTATAGGTGAATTGGGTAAGCTAAATTGTCCGTGGTGTATGTGTGTGAGTGAGTGTGTATGGATGTTTCCCAGTGATTGGTTGCAGCTGGAAGGGCATCCGCTGTGTAAAACATATGCTGGATAAGTTGGCGGTTCATTCCGCTGTGGCGACCCCAGATTAATAAAGGGACTAAGCCGAAAAGAAAATGAATGAATGAATGAATGAATAGACGCCCTTCCAGCTGCAACCCATCACTGGGAAACACCCATCCACTCCCATTTACACACATACACTACGGCCAATTTAGCTTACCCAATTCACCTGTAGCACATGTCTTTGGACTTGTGGGGGAAACCGGAGCACCCGTAGGAATGTGGTATTTCTAATGATGTTATAGTAATATAAACAAATTACTCAATACACTTTCTACAAGTTTTCTACAGTTGAGTATATTATACTACAATACACCACATTTTACAGTAAAAACTAAAGCATGCAACAGTATTTATTACAGTTCACTATAGTTAATACCACAGTATGCAGTAGAATTCATTAAAAAGTAAAAACTATAATAACTAATGTAAAGCAGAAACTATAAAACATGTAAAAACTATAATATATATCGTATAATACACTTTACTATAGGATGGTTCCAAAACACTATCGTATTTACTATTTGGTAAATGATTATGATCTTTTTTCCTGTGGCCATTTGTCACAAATAGAAAGCTGCAGATCATGTAATTTTCTCCTTTTACTTTTTCATATTTAAATCCACTTAGCACGTTGTTAGCACAGCGTTTGTTGTCATTCCCTTCCAGTCTTAATGTTTGATGTTGCAAACTGGAATTTGATATCATATTAAGTTACAATATTCATAAACACAATGGTTTTGGCACAAAATGTTTTACCATTTACTACACTCTGTTAGCCTATTCTTCTAATTATTTACCTGTAGTGGTCAATGAATTGGACACACAGTCTTGCACATTCAAAGTAAAGCTTACTTTTATAATAATACAGTCATTTTTGGGTTATGTTGCTGGGATCAAATTGGCAGATTTTTTCCAGCACCCTGTTCACAGTCAGCTAAAATGGATGTATTCTCTGAGTAAAAGTGTTCAATAATAGTACTAATGATGAGATTTTAGTGCTCATGAAGAGATTGTTCACCCAAAAAAAGAACATTCTGTCATCATTTACTCCACTTGTTCCCAACATGTTTGAGTTTCTTTCTTCTGTTGAACAAATAAGAAAAAAGCCATTGACTTCCATAGTATTTTTTGTTCCTACACTGTAAAAAATGCAGGGTTCCACACAATTCATTCATGTTGTCCCAACACAAAACGATTAAGCTAACTTAACAAAGTGCATTGAACATAAAACAATTCAGTTGTCCCAAAAAAATGTCAAGAATTGTGTTGTTTCAGCTTGAGCAAGCAGCAAAATCCATTTTTTTGAGTGTACTATGGAAGAACATTCTTCAGAATATCTTCTTTTGTGTTGTTCAGAAAAAAATAGAAATTTAAGTGAGTGTGAGTTCACATGAGGAAATGATGAGGTAATTTTCATATTTTGCGTGAAGTGATCTGCTTCATGTCGAACAAAAGAGTTTTTGAATCTATCTCAAGTGTAAATAATTTTCTATATTTTCTACCAAGCATAATGAAAGTGTGATGAAAGTCCGTTTTCAAGAGGAAATAAAAGACAGCTGCTAAAACCGGCTACCCATTTCGCGCGTTAAATGTGCAACAACGCCCCCGTCATGCCGGATGATGAACATTGTGTTTTCCCTTTTGTTTTTTACATTCTGTGGTTTATACAGTTGAAGTCAGAATTATTAGCCCGCCTGAATTATTAGCCCCCTTGTATATGTCTCCAATTTCTGTTTAACAGAAAGAATATTTGTTTTCAACACATTTCTAAATATAATAGTTCTAATAACTGATTTCTTTTATCTTTGCCATGATGACAGTACATAATATTTGACTAGATATTTTTCAAGATACTAGTATTCAGCTTAATGTGACATTTAAAGGCTTAACTAGGTTAATTAGGTTAACTAGGCAAGTTAGGGTAATTAGGCAAGTGATTGTATAACGATGGTTGTTCTGTAGACCATCGAAAATTAAAATTGCTTAAGGGGGCTAATAATATTGACCTTAAAATGGTTTTCAAAAAATGAAAAAAGCTTTTATTCTAGCTGAAATAAAACAAATAATGTTCTCCAGAGGGAAAAATATTATAGGAAATACTGTGGAAAATTCCTTGCTCTGTTAAACCCATTTATTGTAAAAATCATTTGGGAAATATTTGAATAAGACAAAAAATTCACAGGAGGGCTAATCATTTTGACTTCAACTGTATGTGTTTGTACTGCAGTGCGTGATGGGTCTGGTCTTCCTGTGTGTGGAGGACGTGTTTCAACTCATCAACTACTTCAGCTTCAGTTACTGGCTGTTTGTGGGTCTGTCTGTGGCCGGACTCATTTACCTGCGCATCACACAGCCTGACAGACACAGACCCGTCAAGGTTAGTCCTCCAGCCATCAATGGACCCTTTTCACATTTCCGGGTTTCTCAGTAGCAGAAGTCGTCATCGTTGAGTAAACCACTGTAAAAAAAAAATCCATAAAATGCTTTCCATATTGTGTGATTCATGTTTTTTTCAGTTATTTATGCTTTTGAATTGCATTTTGGAGCTTATTATGTTTAAAAATTTTACTTTTATTGACATTTTTAATAGCAGAAGTGATATATCATCTGGGTTGGTGTTGTAAACCACAGTACAAAAACCTGGTAATAAGCTGCCAGTACATTTTCTTTTATTTTACAGACTTAGTTCTCTATATATTGTTTCTTATACATTATATTAACTAAATGTCAATACAAGTTACTCTGTTAAAACTGCAGGGTTGAATTTTCAACATCGAAACTGGACAAAGCAGAGATGAAACTTCCATAATGTAATTCGCAACCGTAAATAAACAGAAAACACTTGTGAATCACAAAATACAGAACCTGTAATAGTGTAGTGTAGAGCGCAGTGAATGGGAGAGTACAACAAATCATTTTTTACAGTACTATTTGCTGAAATAAAAGAAAAACTCCACAATGGTGTTATTAAGACTTTCAGAAAAAGGAAAAACAAAATGTGTGAGACTGATAACGGCAGCCAGAAGAGAGAACAGCGTCAAATTTACTGTCCTGCCCATAGACACTGCGTTAGAAACACTTCGCATAAGCGGTAATTAGTTTTTTGTAATTTGATGCAAAGATGATATAATACATACATAAATACATATAAATGAAAAATCTCAAAATATGAAAAAGTTTCAAGGATTTAAGATGCTGATGACTGTTAAACACGTCTTGTGAAAAGGGTCTGTATTCATATCTGCTTATTTGTTAGAATCTAAACCACCTGCCATTCTTACATGTTGCTTTTCCCTCCCTCCATCAGCTCAGCTTGTTTTTCCCATTCGTCTACTGCCTGTGCAGCGTGTTTCTGGTGATCGTTCCTCTGTACAGCGACACCATTAACTCTCTCATAGGAATCGGCATCGCACTGTCCGGAGTGCCTGTTTATTACCTGTGTATCTACCTGCCCAAAGAGAAAAGGCCGAAATGGATTGGGAAACTAAATGGTAAGGGATAATAATCATATTAGATATTGAATTGAGTGGCTCGAACTAAACTTGGATAGACTGATCAAGTTAAACAGATATTTAGTAGTGCAAAAAATGCATTTTTTACTTGGAGATTTTGTCTTGTTTCTAGTCCAAATATCTAAATATTTTTAAATCAAGCAGCATTTTCTAGACAAGTAAAACATATTGTCTTGCTTTAAGACATAATATGTCCAAATTAAGTGTGTTTTTTGTTAAAACAAGCTAAATAATGAAGCAAAATTATTTTATGTCAAAAGGAAAAAGATTATTTTGCTTGTTTTAAGGAAAAACTCACTTCATTTTGACATATTACTTCTTAAAATAAGGGACAATCATATTAGATATTAAATTGAGTGGCTCGAACTAAACTTGGATAGTCTGATCAAGTTAAACGGATGTTTATTAGTGCAAAAAAAGCTTTTTTTACTGGGAGATTTTGTCTTGTTTCTAGTCCAAATATCTAAATATTCTTAAATCAAGAAGCATTTTCTTGACAAGTAAAACATATTGTCTTGCTTTAAGACATAACATGTCAAAATTAAGTGAGTTTTTTCGTAAAACAAGCTAAATAATCTGCCAATGGAGTAAGCAAAATTATTTTCTGTCGAAAGGAAAAAGAAGATTATTTTGCTTACCTCATTGGCGGATTATTTTGCATCATTTAAGAATAAACTCACTTCATTTTGAAATATTGCTTCTGAAAATAAGGGACAATCATATTATATATTGAATTGAGTGGCTCGAACTAAACTTGGATAGACTGATCAAGTTAAACGGATCTTTAATAGTGCAAAAAATGCTTTTTTTACTTGGAGATTTTGTCTTGTTTCTAGTCCAAACATCTAAATATTATTAAATCAAGACACATTTTCTAGACAAGCAAAACATATAGTCTTGTTTTAAGAACTAATATGTCTATAAGTGATTTTTTCCATAAAACAAGCTAAATAATGGAGTAAGCTAAATAATCTAATGTCAAAAGAAAGAACAATATTATTTTGCTTACCCCATTGGCAGATTATTTTGCTTGTTTTAAGAAAAAACTCACTTCATTTTGACATATTACTTATTAAAATAAGGGACAATCATATTAGATATTGAATTGAGTGGATCGAACTAAACTTGGATAGTCTGATCAAGTTAAACGGATGTTTATTAGTGCAAAAAAAAAAGCTTCTTAGTCCAAATATCTAAATATTCTTAAATCAAGAAGCATTTTCTAGACAAGTAAACCATATTGTCTTGTTTTAAGAAATAACATGTCTAAACTAAGTGAGTTTTTTGTTAAATCAAGCAAAATAATCTGCTAGTAAGCAAAACATATTATGTCAAAAGAAAGAACAATATTATTTTAAATTTATTTAGCTTGTTTTAAGAAAAAACTCACTTAATTTTGACTTATTATTTCTTAAAACAAGACCATTTTTTTTGCTTGTCTAGAAGATTTAAGAATCTTTAGATATTTGGACTAGAAACAAGACAAAAAATCTAAGTAAGAAAAGCGTGTTTTAGCAGTGAACACAACAAACCTGCAGTAAATGCAGTAGGCCTCATATTCATAATATTATTATAGATTTAAATTTTCATTTTAAAAAGGCACAACCCCCCAAAAAAATGCTTAATCCTAAAGGTAAAAAAACTGTTAAATGATCATAAAAAAATTATCCAAACTAAATTAATACATAAACATAAATACATAAAATGACTTTTGCCACATAAAATGGGTAATATTTCAATGAAATGTTTATTTTCACTCACTTTCTTTCAGCTTATTCCCTACTTTATCAGTGATTAATTTTATTTTTATTACATTTAATTTTACTGTCATTTTACGCAGTTTAATTTTATAGTGGTTTTTTTAGGCCTGAGGTTTTTATGAATGATTTAATGATTTTCTTTTAAATGATAAGAGCTGAAATTGATTAAACTATGCTTTAGACCGATGGCGACACGGTGGCTCAGTGGTTAGCACTGTCGCCTCACAGCAAGAAGGTCGCTGGTTCGAGTTCTGGCTGGGGCAGTTGGCATTTCTGTGTGGAGTTTGCATGTTCTCCCCGCGGGTTGCGTGGGTTTCCTCCGGGTGCTCCGGTTTCCCCCACAGTCCAAAGACATGCGCTATAGGTGAACTGAATAAACTAAATTGGCTATAGTGTACACTCTCAGAAATAAAGGTACGCGAGCTGTCACTGGGGTTGTACCTTTTCAAAAGGTACACATTTGTACTTAAAGGGTCCATATTGGTACCTCAAAAGTATATATTAGTACCAATTGTTTTTAAGAGGAACACTTTTGTACTTTTTAGGTACTAGTATGTACCCTTGAGGTATTAATATGGACCTTTTAGGTACAAATTTGTACCTTTTGAAAAGGTACCACCCCAGTGACAGCTCGTGTACCTTTATTTCTGAGAGTGTATGAGTGTCAATGAGTGTGTATGGATGTTTCCCAGTACTGGGTGGCAGCTGGAAGGGCATCCGCTGCGTAAAACATATGCTTGATAAGTTGGCAGTTCATTCCATTGTGACGACCCCCTAGTAAAAGCTTGATTAGCTAGCCCAGGTGTGTCTGATTGGGATTGGAACTAAACTTTGCAGGACACCGGACCTCCAGGACCGAGATTGAGAACCCCTGCTTTAGACAGGTGCTTCACACTATAGATTTGGCTCAAAAATGTAATAACACAGCATTTTAATAACAAGACGTCCATGGAATATGAATAAATATTTCACCATTCACTGCATTTTAAATGATGACAACACTAATTATATTAATTTCTGTCACATGTGACAGTGAATATGCAGTGTCATGTCAACAACCCGTGTATAGTCATGTGGTCAAAGCATTATAACCATAGCAGCCGCTGTTTCACCACTACAAACCAGATTATCATCCATGAAAGTTCACAGTTCTGCCTGATTTATATACACAGCTGAAGTCAAAATGATCAGCCCTCCTGTAATTTTTTTTTCTTTTTCAAATATTTCCCAAATGATGTTTAACAGAGCAAGGAATTTTTCACAGTATTTCCTATAATATTTTTTTTTCTGGAGAAAGTCTTATTTGTTTTATTTCGGCTAGAATAAAAGCAGTTTTACATTTTTTAAAAACCATTTTAAGGTAAATATTATTAGCCTTCTTAAGCTATACTTATGTTCGATTGTCTACATAACAAACCATAATTTCCCTAATTACCCTTACTTGCCTAATTAATCTAGTTAAGCCTTTAAATGTCACTTTAAGCTGAATACTAGTATCTTGAAAAATATCTAGTCAAATATTATTTACTGTCATCATGGCAAAGATAAAAGAAATCAGTTATTAGAAATGAGTTATTAAAACTATTATGTTTAGAAATGTGTTGACAAAATCTTCTTTCCATTAAACAGAAATTGGGTAAAAAAGAATATACAATAGGGCTAATAATTCCGACTTCAACTGTATATATAAACACATTTCTATGAATTAAATGAAAGCCAAGAAGACTCAGATACACTGAAAAAATTATGTCTGCAAAATTGTTGCAATC
The DNA here is from genome assembly GCA_903798115.1 of Danio jaintianensis. NCBI lineage: Eukaryota > Metazoa > Chordata > Actinopteri > Cypriniformes > Danionidae > Danio > Danio jaintianensis. The sequence continues at coordinate 1,586,631 of CAIGQV010019086.1, forward strand.
AATTTATATGTGCTGAATTTCAACAAATTAAATTTAGTAATGTCCAACTTAATTTGTTTGTTTAAATTCAGCCCAAATAAATTGTTTTCAACCACTTAAAAAAAATGAAGTAAATCCAAGGAATCATCTCTGAATAATGTTTTTCAGTGTACTTTTATTTTATGAGATACCAAGTTACGTAAATGTTAGCCACAACCAGATCTCTCACAAGATGTTCTGGTCTGGAGGAGGGAAGAGGGCTGTGTGACTGAAATACTGTCTCATGTTTACGCTAGAGCTGCACATCTAGTCTCTTCTTACTTCAGTCCTGAACTGCTCATACCGTACAAAAATCCCTTTCTCAGTCAGAATGTACAGTATGTATATCTTGAGTTCCAGTAAAAAGGCACACAGCGACCAGCATGGGAGACTAGAGTGCTTGTGCTTGTGCTTGTGTCACTTTGTTGTTACATTTTAAGCTTTATCTGTCCGCTCTTCTCTTTTTAATTGTTTATGGGATAGTATTTTTAAAATATTCCTGTGCAATTTATGTACAATGGAGATTTTACATTTTATAGATTATTTTAAACACTTATTTATTTGGGGGGGGCTGCACACTTGAAGAGATTATTTATTTATTCTTTATTTCTTTTTTTTTTTTGAAGAGGGTGTTTTGTATGTTTATGTTTTATGTCTTTATGTCCATTTGTTGTTGTCACTATGTGAGTTTTTTTGTGTGGCACTGTTATGAAATGAGGACTCTTGACTGCAAACCAAATCTACCTTCGGGTATAAATAAAGTAACCTAACCTAACCTAAAACTCTGTCAACATTTACTCACTTGTTTCCAAGCTTTAAGAGTGTCTTTCTTCTGTTGAACACAAAAGAAGATATTTTGAAGAAAGCTGAAA
>CAIGQV010019086.1:1607137-1622783 GCA_903798115.1 Danio jaintianensis
GGTTGGTTACTGGTTGGTTGGTTAATTGGTTGATTACAGGTTGGTTGATTGGTTGGTTGGTTGGTTGGTTACAGGTTGGTTGGTCGGTTGGTTAAAGATTGGTTGGTTGGTTATTAATTGGTTGATTGGTTGGTTATTTGTTTACAAGTCGGGTGGTTGGTTTCAGGTGGGTTGGTTTGTTACAGGTTGGTTGTTTGGTTACAGGATGAGCCTGGCCCACCCAATCTGGAGCCTACCCTGGCCCCACATCAGATGACAACCATTTTTTTTGCGATGTGAATTTACTTTTCTTTTTACTACTGTATTTTTGCTTATTTGTATTTACACATTTATCTATATTGCTGTTAGTTGTCTATAAAATGTTATTTTATTTATCGTATTATAATTATTACACTTTTTGTGTGTTTCTGTCTTAAATTTGGTTTTTGATGCTAGAAAAATGCACTATGTTTGATTCAGAGAGAGGAAGGAAATGTGAAGTCATTTTATTTTCTGCTGATAGAATGGAACAATTGATGTCCTACTGATTCTTTATATTTGATACTGTATCTCTCTGACTAATAAGGATCAATAAATACAGAGTTAAACTACAGTCCAGATTTGATACAGAGTTGTCCACTCTAATCTTATAAATCTTGCTGGAGTACATCCTACTGTTTCTAACAGCTTTATTCACACACATGAAAGGCTGCTTGTGTTGCACAGCATAAATAAAATGCATATCATTCCTCAGAAGTTGCGCGTACTGAACAGATTTTATGAACACTCGAACAGAACTCAAATGTTAAAAAGAATTACCACCAAATCAGCTGACACAGAATAACACATTTCTCCAGGCAGAAGAACACGCGTGTAAAGTCCCGGCACTTGTGTTTCTGGAGCTCGCTAATCGATGCCGTGGCTCTACTTTCATCTGAACGCACATGATCAGATGCTGAGTATAAAACTGCAGCACATCTCTGTCTGATCACTGACCACTGAAGACCTTCACCATGCAGACCAGAGCATTGCTGCTGACCTTCACCCTGATTCTGGGCATCGGTCTGATGGCGACCGCAGAGCCGCTCCATGCTCAGTGCAGAGTCATCTGGTAAGGTCTCTCTTTCACTTTGGCTTTTTAATGTTTATTGGAAATGTCATCTCAGCTGCTGTCGGTAGAGTCTAAAACATTGGTTGTTGTCTCAACTCGTCTTTGGGTTGGGTTTTTGTCCACAACTGAATCGTAAGTTCTAAAACAATCGCTATAATGAGCGCACTTCCATATTGCAGAATAAGGTCAATAGCTGGGTTTTAGACAGTATGTTTGTGCTGATTGAAATTAAATTATAATGTAAAATTGAAGTGGGCCATTTCTTGCTAGTTACATGGTAACCCAGTGATGTCGCCATCAAAAAAACGTCAAAATGCAAATCGATTTGATGTCAATTGACTACATTGATGTCAAAATGACCTCAAATTGACATCTAACGTTGGCGTCAAAAATATCGATTACAGGAGTCTTGGAATTTTTTTTTGACACCAATGTTAGATGTCAATTTGATGTTGTTTTGACATCAAGTTTACATGCAGTGTAGGGATACAAATTCTAGTGTAAGCCTTCAGATAATTCAAAACTTTTCTTATATTACACTCAAAAAATACAATTCTTGAGTTTTTCTGGGCGAAAGCTTTTCTTTTTTTTTTGTAAATCTAATGAATTAACTTGATTTTTCCATGTTGTCTCAACAAAAATCAATTGTGTGGAACCCAAAATTTTTTTACAGTGATACTTGTGTGACATCATTTGTTTTTTTTATGTCCTTTTGACATCAAGTTGCCCGCTGGGAAGACTTAACCTGTACTGGCTGGTTATATGTCACCATGGACCACAAAACCATAAGGGTCAATTTTGAGAAATTGAGATTTATACATATTCTGAAAGCAATAAATAAGCATGTTACGATTAAACTATTTTAGGCTGGCATAAAACTATTCGAAAATCTAGAATCTTAGAGTGGGCGGCGTCGTAACGCAGTGGGTAGCGCTGTTGCCTCACAGCAAGAAGGTCACTGGTCAGTTGACATTTCTGTGTGGAGTTTGCATGTTCTCCCCGTGTTTGCATGGGTTTCCTCCAGGTGCTCCGGTTTCCCCCACAAGTCCAAAGACATGCGCTATAGGTGAATTGGGTAAGCTAAATTGTCTGTAGTATATGAGTGTGAATGCAAGAGTGTATGGGTGTTTTTTCCCAGTGATGGGCATCTGCTGCATAAAACATACGGTTCATTCCGCTGTGGTGACCCCTAATTAATAAAGGGACTAAGCCGAAAATAAAATGAATTAATGAAAGAGAATCTTAGAGTTAAAAATAAATAAATAAATATTGCAAAAATGGTCTTTAAAGTTGTCTAAATTAAGTTCTTAGCTATGATTATAACAACTCAGAAATTAAGTTTGGATATAATTATTATGGGAATTTACTAAATGTCTTCATGGAAGATGATCTTTACTTAATATTCTTATGATTTAAAAAAAAAAAACTATAATTTTAACTCTTACAATGTATTTTTGATGTTGCACATGTATATTTGTGGGAATAGTGTTTGATTAAAGTGTGTTATAAGCAAAAATATAAGCATGAAGAAATATAATATTGGCAGTCCTGTAGCTTAATATTGTTATAATGGCTTTATTGTTCATTTAACTTAAAACTAAACTAAAATGTTGCATTGATAACAGAAATACACTGTAAAAAAAAATGCTGGGTTCCACATAATTCCTTTATGTTGTCCTAACACAAATCGATTAAGTTACCTTAATTGTTTTTATAAATTTAAGTTGTCACAAAAAAAGGCAAGATTTGTGTTGAATCAGCTCTTTTTAAATAAGTAGTTTGAACAAGTAGCAAAATTAGTCTTTTGAGTCTGAGTACTAGTTTAGCCATCAACATTTTTATCTAAAAATAGTGATTGTTAATTTATTATTATTATTTTGGTCGTTCATTTACACAGCCATGGCATTTGGGGTGCTTGAAAATTAAACAGTTTGCAAACTACAAAAAAATGCTGTTTTGTGAAAATTATGATATTCTCTGGACTGGAATTCTGCTTTTTATATACACTACCGGTCAAAAGTTTGGGGTCAGTAGGAGTTTTAAATGTTTTAAAATAAGCTTCTCCTGCTCACCAAGGCTGCATTTATTTAATCAAAAATACAGTACAAATTGTGAAATGTCATTGCACTATAAAATAGCTGTTCAAAAGTAGTTTATCATTTAATTTAATAATTGATTCCAGTGATTTTAAAGATGAATTTTCAGCTTCATTACTCCAGTCTTCAGAGTCACATGATCCTTCAGAAATCAGTCTAATATTAATTATGATTATTATTATTATTATTGGTAATAGTAATAAAAGCAATAATGACTGGAGTAATAATTTCATTTGAAACTACATACAATAAGAAAGCAGTTAATATAAAATTTTAATAAATATTAAACAATTTAATTTTTTTTTTTATAAATGCCACCTTGATGAACAGAATCATTTTCTTGAAAAACAAAACATGAAAAAAAAAACTGACCCCAAACGGTAGTGCATATATATATATATATATATATATATATATTCCGATGTCATTGTGGATCTTTGACAATGTTTTTGTCATTTTCTTTAAAGGAACGAAATAGATAATTAATATGTAAACATACCCCAAAAATAAAATAAAATAAAGTCATAAAGACCAAAAATAGGATCAAGAATTGAAAAAAATAACAAACTTTTCCATACAAATTAATAAATACATAAATCAATTACGCAATGACAGCAAAGAGGCTCCTATTACATTAAAGTGAGGGTGATGGGCAAATATTTGATTGGCGTTCATACAGTTTATTTACTCATACATGTAGAAAAGTAAAAAAAAAAGATGACAGAATCATAGAGTTAATTTGATTATTACTGTTGCTGATTATTATTATTATTTAATGTTGCTGTCTGCTATTTATTAATAATGTGGAGCGGAGAAGCGGTAGGGTTAAATATAAGATTATGCTTCTTCCAACTCTTTTTTGGATTGTTTTGTATCGTGTTGATGAACTGCCAACTTATCCAGCATATATTTTACGCAGCGGATGCCCTTCCAGCTGCAACCCATCACTGGGAAACACCCATACACACTCATTCACACACATACACTACGGACAATTTAGCCTACCCAATTCACCTATAGCACGTCTTTGGACTTGTGGGGGAACACCCGGAACACCCGGAGGAAACCCATGCGAACACGGGGAGAACATGCAAACTCCACACAGAAATGCCAACTGACCCAGCTCAGGCTTGAACCAGCGACCTTCTTGCTGACTTTTTTATTGTTCATTTATTATTTGTTACATGTTATATGGGATATGCTGCGTCATAATCTGAGTATGTGTTTCTTATGTATTGATGTGACAACAAAAAAGTATGTAGATACACTCAAAAAAAAGTTTGCTGTTTGTTCATGATTTTTTTTGCGACAACTTGATTGTTTTATGTTCAATCCAATTAAATCTGTAAAACTTAGTAAGTTAACTTAATTCCTTTATGTTGGGCCAACACAGATCAATTGTGTGGAAGTTGACCCAGTATTTTTAACATAGTACTCTTCAGTTCATCCAAAAATGAAAATTCTGTCATCATTTACTCACCCTTGACTTGTTCAAAACCTGTTCGAGTTTCCTTCGACTTCCACAGTATTTGTTTTTCCTACAATGGAAGTCAATGTTACCGGTCTTCGTCTTTCTTCAAAATAGCTTCTTTTGTGTTTAACAGAAGAAAGAAACTTATACAACCACACAATGGTTAGTATATAGTGAGTAATTTTTTTATTTTTGTGTGTGAACAATCTCTTTTAATGTCAATGCAGTATAAAACACAATGGCAAAGTCAATAAGCATGATGAAGAAGCACACTTTTCACGCAAATCAGTTGTAGTAAAGCATAAAATACTATTGAATTACTTCAAAGTAATGTATGTTGTAGGGAAAGTTGCCAGTTTTGCAATTCTTCACCCTTTTATAAACTCAAATCATCAAATCTTATGATTGGACCGGCTGAAATACCACGACAAATCACAAACTTGTGACTCTCATCATAAGGCTTGGATTGCTAACAATCACCATGCTTATTATTCAGTGACTGACCTTCCACATTTACTGGGAAATGTTTATTCTTCTTTTAAATATTTCCCAAGTGATGTTTAATAGAGCAAGGAAACTTTCACAGTATTTCTTTTTTCTTCTGGGGAAAGTATTTTTTTTTTTTTTGTTCGGCTGGAAAACAAATTATTAATATTTTTAAAACAAATTTTAAGGTCAATAGTATTAGCTCCCTTAAGAAATATTGGTTTCGATTGTCTACAGAAGTATTCTAACCTGCCTAGTTAACATAACCTACACTGTAAATAAATATCCATAAATTAAGAGTTTTCCATATTTTGTGATTCATGTTTTTATTTTTCCTTGTTTATTTATGCCTTTGAATTGCATTATGAGACTTTGATCTTGATCCTTGAAAAGTTCGAAAAAGTGACTTTTATGAACATTTTTAATAGTTTAAAGTGATATATTGTCTGGGTTTGTACTGTATATTATGCTGCTAAAACCTTGTAATTTTACAGACTTATTTCTCTCTTAGGCATGGGACGATAACCGTTTTCAAGGTATACCGCAGTTTGGAAAAGTCAAGGTTTTAAAAACCGCCAAATTTTTCTGCTATACCGTTCCTAAGGTATATAGTAGCAATCAGAATTATTAAACCCCCTTTGAATTTTCTTTTCTTTTTTAAATATTTCCCAAATAATGTTAAACAGAGAAAGGACATTTTCACAGTATGTCTGATAATATTTTTTCTTCTGGAGAAAGTGTAATTTGTTTTATTTCGGCTAGAATAAAAGCAGTTTTTAATTTTTAAAAAAACATTTTATGGTCCAAATTATTAGCCCCTTTAAGCAGTTTTTTTCCGATAGTCTACAGAACGAACCATCGTTATACAATAGCTTGCCTAATTACCCTATCCTGCCTAGTTAACCTAATTAACCTAGTTAAGCCTTTAAAAGTCACTTTAAGCTGTATAGAAGTGTCTTGAAAAATATCTAGTAGAATATTATTTACTGTCATCATGGCAAAGATAAAATAAATCAGTTATTAGAAATGAGTTATTAAAACTATGTTTAGAAATGTGTTGAAAAAATCTGCTGTTAAACAGAAATTGGGGGAAAAAATAAACAGGGGGGCTAATAATTCAGGGGGTTTAATAATTCTGATTGCAACTGTATGTCAGATTTTTTTTCTTTTGTTTTGTTTTTTAGGACAACAGTATCTCCAGCAGAAAAGATATCCAAAAAATATCGTTTTAAATTGTAAAGAAATCTGTGTTTTTGAAACTAATGAAGACAGCAGAAGTCAATGATTCATTTGAATTATTCAGCCTGACATGTTTACTGTTCCAAAATATTATAAATGTTTCTCAACATAAAATATATTGTGTTCAAAGGGGAAAAAAAGTTTTAGTTTTTTACCCAGACGTTTAAAAAGAGCATATATTAGAGCAGTGATCACAATACCGTCAAACCATGAAACTGTGATATTTTTATCCAAGGTTATCATACCGTCAGAATCTTATACCGGCCCATGCCTATTCTCTCTATATTATTTCTTATCCATTACATTATTTCCAACCTCCTAAAACGTCAATAAAAGTCACTTTGTTAAACTGTAGAGTAAAATTTTCAACATCAAAAGACGACAGAGCAGAGATCGTCTCATAATGCAATTCATAACCGTAAATAAACAGAAAACATTTGTGGATCACTAAATACAGAAACTGTTAAATAACAGATATTTTTACAGTGTAGTTAAGTCTTTAAATGTCACATTAAGCTGAATACTGTATCTATAAATAGTATGCACTGTCACCATGGCAACAGAAATAATTTATTACAAATTAGTTAACAAATCTATTATGTTGAAAAATGTGATAAAAAAATCTTCTCTCCGTTAAACAACAATTTTGAAAAAAAAGTTAGGGCCAATACACACTTCGATGACAAATTCATGCACTGTTAGACATTTTATTGTATTTTTGCTGTAACTTACTGGCAGCACTGTTGCCAGCAAGTTACCACAACTGCTCCTTTACAGTAACTTACTGTAAATGTGTTTTACAGTAGCAGGGCCCTACCGTAATTTCATTTTACAGTAAAATAGCCTTACCGCAACTTCTTTTTATGGTAAAATGCGCTTTACCGCATTTTATTTTACAGTATGACGATTTTTGCAGTACTTTTACTGTAATTTATTTACATTTTACGCCACTAGCAATACAAAACCTTTATATTTAGTATTTACTACTGAATTTAATAAATTAATTTTTTTCATTAACTGTCCCATTTGTGTCGTCAACTACAGTAGCAGTACATGACTACTTTGATTACAGTAGAATACCGCTAATCCCTAATATGCAGTAAGTTGCTGTAAAAGTTTTAAAATGACACACAATGCAGTGCATATTACAGTAGTGAACTGTAAAGAATGTATGTGGTATTTTACTGGGCTTTTTTTTTTTTGCAGTAAATAACTGTAAAATTGCGGCAAAGTCTAACAGTGTGGCTGTAAATGCTACTTTTACTTTCTGTCAGGCTCTTTGGGATTCCCTGCGATGAGGTTTACATGAAGTTGGTGAACCAGATCAAGGCCTGGAAGGGCATGGGTGGCTGTTTGACCGTCGGACAGAGATGCTTGTATGATGTAAGACTATCTATCACTTACAAGATGTTCTAGCATAGTCAACTTAGAGTATTATATACAAATGTAGCGAACTATTGTGTTTTTCAGTTGGTTTCTGCCACACCGTTTCACATCGTAGCCAAACACACATCCAGACAGTGGACCAGCAAAGAGGACCTGAACTTTCACCTGGTGGCAACTGAAGAATCTGTCTGTAGAGTGACGGTAAAATTCTATGCTGACAATATTTACTATATATTATAATATATTAATATTTACTTTCATACTGTAATATGAGGTATGCGTGTGGCTAGTGGTGATCAGTGTTGGGTAAGTTACATAAAAAACTAATTAATTACTAATTACATCATTAAACCTATTTAAAGGGGACCTATTATGCCCCTTTTTTACAAGATGTAAAATAAGTCTCTGATGTCCCTAGAGTGTGTGTGTGTGTGTGTGTGTGTGTGTGTGTGTGTGTGTGTGTGTGTGTGTGTGTGTGTGTGTGTGTGTCAAAATATCCCACAAATAATGTTCTATAACTCTTTGAAATTGCCCCTTTTAGGCTTTGATCCTAATTGTGCCGTTTTGGTGACTGTCGCTTTAAATTCAAATGAGATTGTGCTCCAAGCCCTCTTTTTAAAAGGGGGTGGGGCTATAAACGGCTATGTCTCACCATAGTGGCAGATTCAAAATTATAGTGGTGGACGGCTGCTTCTCACTCAGGGCTGTTTATGCTAATGAGGGAGTGATCGTCACCAATGGGCGGGGCTTTCCCCCTATGATGACATGTATAAAGGGAGAATGTCAATCAAATTGTTTCTGCAGACTGTTTTTATGAAGTGTGATTATAAAAAATTTTATTATTTAATTTTTACCATTAGAGCTTGGCTATATTCACACAAAACTGTGTTTAAACCCCTTATAAAAGTGATTTTTGCATAATAGGTCCCCTTTAAATGTCTTCTCTAATTATGTCTTAAAAGTAATTTAATTACTGAATAAAGAATTTAATTGACTCAATACTACTTAAAAACAGTAGAAATTAAACTCTTAATACTTCAAATATGAGTCAAACTTGGCTTTTTAGCTTTGAATAACAAAAACCAGTGCACAAAGCAAGGTCCATAAAGACATGGATGAGAAATTTGGCGTGGAGGAACTTGACTGGCCTGCACAGAGTCCTGATCTCAACCCGACTGAACCCCTTTGGCATGAATTAAAGTTTGCTTCCATCGTAGATTTTTGCGCATTGTCTTTTATCGGATAAACAGTTTGTGCACATAAATTTATACTCATTTTCAAAATGTATGCGCATCTTCCATTACGCATTGTTTAATGTGCATTTTGGATAAAAAATGCTTAATGAAAATGCCAAGATGCACAATAGGTAAATGGTAAAATAGAAGGACAGAAACATAGCTACTGTCATCTTTTCTCTATTGAAAATGTATGTATTTCCCAAGGATTTTAATACTTTGTGCTTTCTTTTCCCCTATACTATCCACTGCTACAGGGATACGCTGTCTCTAAAGCATGGGCCAAACTGGAGGACAACGGCATAACCTACTGCACCCTCTTCAACCTCATGGACGGTGAGACTTTCACACTTGAAAAATCTCGGACAATATGAGAGCTCTGATTAAACATTCTTTCCCAGTCACGCAGGGAAATTACTAAGTCATCTTTTGTGTGCATTTGCAGGCAGCGGACTGGTGGAAGCCGAGGGTTTTAGGCAATACACCAATGAATGGATTTGCTTGGATTACTCAACTGCCAACTGCACCATCTACTGATGAGTTTTTGATGTGATTTATACACTGAAAACACCATGAAATGTTTTTTTTTTTTCAGCATTCTGCGAGTGTAGCTTTTTAGTATTTCCTGCAGTCGCTCATATACAGTTACAGAGCTATTCATTGTTACTAATGCCTGATCAGTGTGTGTTGTTTAAACTTGAGTAGAGTGCATAATTGTATAAATAAACCTTAAAACATTAATGTGTTGAGTTGCGTCCTTTCTAAAGTGCTGTTTTTGTTGTCATAGGGGTGTGCAATATTATTTGGTCTACAATAATATTGTAATTATTGATTTAATGATGGTGGCTCAGGGGTTAGCACTGTCGCCTCACAGCAAGAAGGTTGCTGGTTCGAGTCCCAGCTGGGCCAGTTGGCATTTCTGTGCTGTGTGGAGTTTGCATGTTCTCCCCGTGTTGGCGTGGGTTTCCTCCGGGTGCTCCGGTTTCCCCCACAAGTCCAAAGACATGTGGTATAGGTGAATTGGGTAAACTAAATTGGCCGTAGTGTATTTGTGTGTGTGAATGTGAGAGTGTATGGGTGTTTCCCAGTACTGGGTTGTGGCTGGAAGGGCATCTGCTTCGTAAAACACATACATTCATTTTCTTTTCGGCTTAGTCCCTTTATTAATCAGGGGTCATCACAGCGGAATGAACCGCCAACTTATCCAGCATATGTTTTACGCAGCAGATGCCATTCCAACTGCATCCCATCACTAGGAAACACCATACACTCTCATTCACACACATACACTATGGACAATTTAGCTTACCCCATTCACCTATACAGCATCTCTTTGGACTTGTGGGGGAAACCGGAGCACCCAGAGGAAACCCTCGCAAACACGGGGAGAACATGCAAACTCCACACAGAAATGCCAACTGACCCAGCCGAGGCTCGAACCAGCGACCTTCTTGCTGTAAGGCGACAGCGCTACCCACTGTGCCACCGCACCGCCATGATTCAAGTTATGAAAGCCTAAAAAAGTATTAAATGAAATCATTGAGTTCAGGTTTTCCAATCACGACACGTATATAAAATCAAGCGCTTAGGCATGCAGACTGCTTCTACAAACATTTGTGAAAGAATGGGTCACTCTCCAGAGCTCAGTGACCACCATTCATGACATTTCTTCACTACTAAATATTCAGTAATGATTCAATTCAGCTGTTAGTGGTATTATAATAAAGTGGAAGCAATTGGGAACAACAGCAACTGAAGGCGTAGGCCACATAAAAATACAGAGGCAGGTAACAATGCGCAGAAGTCACCAATTTTCTGCAGTCAATAGGTTCAAACCTGCAAACTTCATGTGGCCTTCAGATTAGCTCAAGAATGTTTCCATCCAAAGATGCGAATTAAATTACCGTGCAAAACTGGAATATCGCATGGTAACACTTTATTTTGATTGTCCATTTGAGTATTAGTAGACTGTCTGCTAAATATCTGTTGATACTGCTCCTTCAACAGACATTTAACCGACTATAAGAAACTTTGCAAGTAGATGTCAACTTACACTAACCCCAACCCTAACCCCAACCTAATAGTCTACTTATAATCTAATGAGAATTAGTTGGCATGTAGATGCAATGTAACTTAAAGTCAACAAACGGACCATCAAAATAAAGTGTGACCTATCGCATAAAGGACGTGCGAATAAAGCAGGGTTTCCATCCAATGAATCAAAGAGAACAAAATTGTCACTTCCTGATTAACTGGCGCCAAATATCAAAAGTAAAAATGGAATTTGCTGCAGTAGGAGAAACTGCTTGAATCTATTCTTTGTTTTATAAATTACTTGCGCCTCAGAAGACGATGCCGACACGCAATGAGAGCATGGTGGCGTTTGAAGGCACAGACGCTCTTGACAATTCTGGAGGTAATTAATAATATAATAACACTAATACTGAAATGGTGAAGGCGTTTTAAAATGACCAAAGCAACATTTCAGATGTTTTACAATGTGGTCAGCCTGCTGGTTTGTCCATTCACACACATTTTTTTCATCACAAGATCTCTTATAACAAAATCACATGACTTTTTTTTAATGCACATACTGGAATTTATTCAATAAAAGTGTTTCCATCGTAGTTTATGCACATTTTTTCTTATCAAATAAAAAGTTTATCCTACTCAGTTATGCGTATGTTTTTTATGCACATATCCAAAATGTCTAGAGAGCTACAGGGAATGGGTTTTCATGGGTGAGCACAGCATCCAAAATCTTCCACCACCAAGTGCAGTGCAAAGTACTGGATGCAGTGGTGTAAAACACACCGCCACTGACTCTAGAGCAGTGTTTCCCAACCCTGTTCCTGAAGGCACACCAACAGTACACATTTTCAAACTCTCCCTAATCAAACACACCTGAATCAACTCATCAGAACATTAGAGGAGCCACTAAAACCTGAAAAGAATGGGTCAGATAAGAGAGACATCCAAAATATGTACTGTTGGTGTGCCTCCAGGAACAGGGTTGGGAAAAACTGCTCTAGAGTGTCCTCTGGAGTGACAAATCACATCTCTCTGTCTAGAAATTTGATGGATTAGTCTGGGTTTGGTGGTTGGCAGAAGAACGGTACTTGCCTGACTTGTCGGCATTGTGCCAAGTATAAAGTTTGGCTGAGGGGGGATTGTGGTGTTGGGTTGTTTTTTAGGGTTTGATTTGGCCATTTAGTTCAAATGAGAGTAAGACTGTGTCCAAACTACATATAACGCGGCACTGCAACACGTGATAAAAGGTATGTTTTTTGCCCTAACCATCAGTGACGGCGACACAAAATTTATATTCTAGAAATGCTGTCTATTTTCACGACGTCACAGCAGAACAACAGGATATACCAGTGTTTCTCAACCACGTTCCTGGAGGACCACCAGCTCTGCATATTTTCCTGGTCTCCTTAACCAAACACACCTGATTCAGATCATCAGCTCATTAGCAGAGACTGAAAGACCTGTAATGGGTGTGACAGACAAAGGAGACATCCAAAACATGCAGTGCTGTGGTCCTCCAGGAACATGGTTGAGAAACACTGGCATACACTACTGTGACAAAGATCACCTCAGGTAAATATTGTGTGCTTTATTCAGTGATAAATGATACCAATGTGAGTTTTTATGTGACATTTATTGCCATACTACTGAAAGCAGGAGCAGATAGTTTACCTCAGATCTTGAAAATAAAATAACTAGCAAACGGTTTGAAAATGAAAGCCAGAACTGTGATTCAGTGCAAACCAACAACATCAGTCACTCAGTAGCCCATTAATAATGTTAAAGAGGTTTAATATATATTAATTAATGTAATGTAATGTAATGTGTATTTATATAGCGTATTGTGTATGGCCATACACCCAAAGTGCTTCACAATCATGAGCGGGGGTCTCTCCACACCACCACCTGTGTGCTGCATCCACTTGGATGATTTCGGTGGATGGGGATGACTAGGAGGCCATGGTCGGTAATGGCCGATGGAGGGAATTTGGCCAGGACACCGGGGTTACACCCCTGCTCTTTATGAGAAGTGCCATGGGATTTTTAATGACCATAGACAGTCAGGACCTCGGTTTAACCTTCACTTTACTGGGGCATTAGGACTCGCAGGTTGAGCGCCCCCTGCTGGCCTCACTAACACCACTTACAACAGCAACCTAGTTTTCCCATGTGGTCTCCCATCCAGGTACTGACCAGGCTCAGCCCTGCTTAACTTCAGTAAGTAAGTCTTGGTGCTGCAGGGTGATATGACTGCGGCATTTAGATTAGATTAAAAACCTTTACCATTTCGTTGGGAGTGCAATGGTTGTTATTTAAATGTACATAACTATAACTAAGCTTCAATCACACAACAGAAGTCCCGGTTTGTGGACGTCAAATCAGGTTTATTTTGTACAGTAACTTAGCTATAATGGATCTCTATATAGCAGCATATTTACCTGTTTGGTAGGCATCCTGTCACATTTGCCACAAGTACATGAGTAAAAACAAAACATTGTGTTAAACGCGCCACAAAAGAAGATATTTTGAAAAATACTGTTACTAACTACTATGGAGGTCAATGAGTGCCGCCAGCAACCTGCCTTTTTTTTAAATATCTAGGTTTTGAACAAGGGAAGGGTGGGTAAATTATTTTTGGGAGAACTTTAACTCAATATTGGTTTGTTGAGCATCTCTCCAGCGAAGATAAACAAAGTTGTATACTCTATAGTGACTTTAAAAGCGTGCAGTTTAAACTCAGCAGGAAGTTTATAACATCATACTCTAAAGATGGATACAAATTAAAGAAAATAATAATTTGACATGTTGTTATTAGACCGGTTGTGTTTGAGTGTTTTTAATAGTGTCCTTGACAGTTTTTTTTTTTTAGTTATGGAAAGTTAGAAAAACTTTTGACTTAGACATATTTTGATTACAAATGCCATATTGACATACTTTATTGCACTTTAATTTGTAAAGGTTTGCTTTAAATAAAAAAAACCTGTAAGATTTATATATACATTTTAGTTAACTACATAGGAATCCCATCCCAAGTATCTTTTTCTTGGAGTAAAATTTAAATGAGTTTCTTTCCACTTTTACTTGAACAGAATATAAATCCAATCATTTCAATATGAACGACAATAATGGTCACATGAATTTGCTGCTTTGACCATAATTTTGGTTTGAAAATGTCATGTTTGTGCAACATTTTAAGCTACACTGTTGACAGAAGATCTTTTCACTGGCAAAATTGTTGGTGAAAAAAAAACGACTTAATAAACAATTGAACAAAACCTTTATATAAAATAATAAGAAATAAAAAAGACAGATAAAACATTTTATTTTCTTTCCAAAACTGAATGACATGTCCTAATCACATTCACATATTGCGATGAATAATAGCTCATTACATGAATGTTTTTAAGCAATACTGGTGCCACTCTGGATGCTTCTCACCGTGATGGAAGTTTTTTCTCTGTCTGCAGAAGGAATGAAACTTTCCACCTGAAAGGACAGAGCATTTTAAAACTTTAAGTTTCATGTTTACATATTTACAGAGCACTGCAACTATTTAAAATGAAAAGTTATGCAGTAAATAAAAGACAAATTGAACAAGCTATTTTAATGTAACATTTAATGACGTATGGGTGTTTTTTTGTGAAGTGAAGTGTAGTGTGGCCAAGTATGGTGTCCCATACTTGGAATTTGTGCTCTGCATTTAACCCATCCAAGTGCACACACACAGTTAGTGAACACACACATACCGTGAACACACACCCGGAGCAGTGGGCAGCCATGCTGCGGCGCCCGGGGAACAGACCAAATAATGTCCCCACAAGTATACACACTCAGAAATAAAAGTACAAATCTGTCACAGGGATGGAACCTTTAGAGTGCACTTTTTGTACCTTTAAGGTACTATGAGGTACACATTTGTACTTTTTAGGTATTAATATGTACCTTTAAGAACGTGTTAGGAACAAAACTGTACCTTTTAAAAAGATACCGCCCCAGTGACAGATTTTGTTCCTTTATTTCTGAGAGTGTGGGAGTATCTGTAAATTTTGACCTCGTGGGGACATTTTTTGGGTCCCCATGAAGAAATTACACAGAATGAAGAATTTGTAAAATGAAATACTTCAGAATGTTTCCTGTGAGTGTTGGGCTTATACAGGCCTGTGGCCAGCCTGGTGAAAGGGGTGGTTCTTTTTTCTCAAAAAGTGGACCTTTTTGCAGTTATTCGCCTCATTTTCTATTAATTGGGAGATTTAAATACTGCATTTTAGTGACATTTTAAGCACTATTTTTAGCTGAATTAGCTTGTCGGATGGTCATCATAACCACACTTTTTGATGTACCAAAGATATTTGCTAAAGATTTAGAATAAAGAAATATGAAAAAATACTTATTTTTCAAATACAAATTTATTACATCACATATCATTAGAAAAAAATAGGAATCTGTTAAAGTTTTAAATTAAAAACTGTAGCCTATTGTCATTTATTAGGCAAATAACAAACTGGCCAGCACATTTAACTTTTCTCAGTCAGAATTTGGCCCTTTGAATAATAAAAAATGTAAACATAATAATAATAATAATAATAATAATAATAATAATAATAATAATAAT
>CAIGQV010019086.1:1622793-1704266 GCA_903798115.1 Danio jaintianensis
ATAATAATAATAATAATAATAATAATAATAATAATAATAATAATAATTCGATTCACGATTTTTCTAGCCTCTTTTGTAGCCAAAATTAGTATTCAAATTTATTTTAATATGGGCCACTTTTGGTGCTTCACACCTTTTCATTGGTCATTTTTTGTTTCAAGAATAAGGTCCAAGATTTAGAATAAAAGTTATTTGTAAAATCTTTCCTTCATGTAAAAACAATACAATAGCGAAAGATGACTTCACTTACATCAGATTGTATGTTTTCTTGTACAGCTGGATGTTGGACTCATGAAAAATTATTGTTTGCATTAGGCAAAACTGATTAGCTGAAATCACACCGAAGCGACAGCCAACAGAGGATTCTGTTTGGTCTTAATGGCTTTTTCGATGAGTTATTTTCACTATTTATGGTGGCATAGCAGTAGGACAAATGAGTATGTATAGGACAAATTCTGGACCTTTGTCAGTGAGGGGTGGATCTTCCGAACCACCTGAAACCCCCTGGCTACGGGCCTGTTATATAGGGGTATAAGGTTGTCATATAGAACTGTTTTAAGGTAAATAGAAAAAAATTGAAACAAATAATTCATACCTGACGCACAAGGAGCTCTATCTCAGCGGAATTTCTGAGCAGATCAACCACAGATTTGACAGTTATCCTCAATCCAATAATTACTGCAGGGCATATGGAGAAATAGACAGTTTGTTATATTAAAAGTATTACTAATCTCCAATAAAGTAATAGTTGTGACCTAAACATGAAAGTTCTATCACATATTAATGATTTCTTTCAAAGTCAGTTGGGTCCAAGTGTTGTTTTGGACCCCAGTGACTTTAACTATTGACAGAAAGAGTTGGGTTACTTATTGTAATCTACTTTGTGTTCCACAGAAGAAAGTCAGATTCAGACCAACATGAGGGTGCATGAATGACAGAGTATGTAGTTTTGATCGAACTATTACATTAAAGGTCCTGTGAAGTGCTTTTTAATGTGTATTTTTTTATTCAATGTTTGATGTAATCTCAACTGAAAAATTAAGAGAGGGTGGGACATAGAGTAGCTCCTCCCCTTTAAAAAAACAGTCAATAGCATTTCGTTTTTATCACAGCTCTGCCAGCGAGAGTGGTTGAGCTCAAGCGCATGAAATAAAAAGCAAATGAGATGCGTCTTGAAGGGGGCGGTGCATGTCAGACACTAGAGAGCATTTGATTGGTCAAGATTTGATGAGAAACTGAAGTATGAGGTAACGTGAAAAAAATTGTGCTTTGGATGTTCATATCATTTTCTAAACACAAATTTTGTTGCTGTTTTGGAGCACAGTAGCTAATGGATATCCTTAAATCAAACAGACTGAAACTAACATCTAAAAAATTTTTATTTAAATTCCACAGGACCTTTAAACTAAGATCAATATACTAGCATGTTCATGAGTGAAATACCAGGTACAATGTAAAAGTATGTGCCAACTGACAAACTAGTAAAAAATGTACCAGGCTGCTGTGTCCCATTTCCTGCTGATTCCATGTTTGAAGGAGCTACGTCACTGTTACCTGAAGGAGGAAACAGATTATGTTGGGCTACTCATGAAATTTCTGCAATTTCACAGAATTTTAAAAGGTCTATTCAAGTCAGGGATTTTTATATACAGTTGAAGTCAGAATTATTAGCTATCCTCAATTAGCTCCCCTGTGTATTTTTCCCCCGATTTCTGTTTAACGGAAATAAGATTATTTTTTTAACACATTTCTAAACATATTCGTTTTAATAACTAATTCTGTGTTATTTCATCTTTGCCATGATGACAGCACATAATATTTTACTAGATATTGTTCAAGACACTAATATTGAGCTTAAAGTGACATTTAAAGGCTTAACTAATTTGGTTAATTAGGAGAGTTAGGGTAATAATGCAAATCATTGTATAACGATGGTTTGGTTTGTAGACGATCAAAAAAGGGGGCTAATAATATTGACCCTAAAAATGGTTTTTAAAAAATTAAAAACTGCTTTAATAATACTCCCCTGCTGTAGTAGCTAATGAACAGATAGTGATTGGTCTAAAGAGATAATTTCTTACTAGGTGCATGTCTATGGTGCCGATTTGGATTAGTCAATTAACTTAAGTTGCATGTTTTTGGACGGTGCGAGGAAACCGGGGAACCCGGGGGAAACCCATGTGAGCACGGGGAGAAAGTGTGAACTCCACACAGAAACGTCGGCTGGCTTGGTAAGGACTAGAACCAGTGACGTTCTTGCTGTGAGGCAACAATGCTAACCACTGGGCCACCATGTCACCCATCTAGGAAAGGAGTAGTAGTAGTAGTAGTAGTAGTAGTAGTAGTAGTAGTGGTAGTAGTAGTAGTAGTAGTAGTAGTAGTAGTAGGGGTGGAAGGGGGGATTCTTCAAAACGAAGATGGTTGTTATATGGAACTTAGGGTATTTATAATGGCTTCGGAATCGTCTGATTATCATAAAATCATATCATATGAATCATAAATTGAATAATGTGGGACCAGCCGCAAGCAATCATATGCACATGATCCTCTCAAAATTAGTTTAGAAATAAACTTCGCTTAAAGACAGGGTGTTAAAAGGTGACGACAGAAAAGCTAAATGTAAAGCTTGTAAAACTACTATTGAGCTATCAAATATGGGCAAGGGAGCATTTCACAACCACAGGGAAAAAAAATCTGAGGTAAATTATTCATTGTTGTTCTCATAATAAATAATAAAGTCATGCAAAAGGTTATATTATGACTATTATATTATTAAGTAGCCTGTTTTTCCATTCATTAGATGTCATGGAAATGCAGCTTTTTAGTAAGTAAAAATCATGGAAAGGTCATGAAATTTGATGTTTGGTTTAAAGTGGGAACCCTAGAATTTGCTTAGAAGAATCACTCTGAATTGTATGAAAACGGACCAATGAAATGGCTATGAAAGAGAGGGCTGAAGCTGTAAAATGAATAACGTTTTTAGCACCCCATCTAAAGGGTTTAGCCCCTCCTTAACACCCCAACAAAAAAATCCTGGAGCTGCCACTGTGCATAGACATGTATTTATACAGTTGTTTTAAGCAAATCCCCATTCGTCGATCTCCAGCATAATTTGAAGAGACCGACTGAAAGGGAACTATAATTAGCATTAACATAAGAGAAAACAGCTTTATAAATGGAAAAAGTAAATAACTTTAAATTAAGTTTGCTCATTTATATATATATATATATATATATATATATATATATTTATCATAAAAATGTTAAACTATATAGTCAATAAACTTTGGAATGGGTAAAGAATTCAAAAGAACTATGTACCACCCAATGGCTAAGGTACAAAACGGCAATTCAGGTCAGCCTTTACCTGAATGACTTCTGGCTAATCCTGTAGTATTTTTTTTATAACTGAGTTAGAGAAAGAGTTTGATCAGTCACTCACCAGTATATATCAGCTGCCCTGCAGATAAACTCAGAAATCCAACGAACAGGACCAAGTGGACCATTTTCTCCATTTTCCGCAAGTGATCCTCTTGGGGGAAGTGTTTGGATATAAACAGTGAGGTTTGTGGGAGGGTGTTGATTGAATGGTCTGCCTCATAGGGTTTCCATAAACTGAGACTGAACACACCCTTGAACCGTCAGCGCAAGTACAATGACCCATAGAAGGAAGTCATTTACAATTTTTCCACCTGATACTTCTGATTCATCACAGAACAAAGCAATGCACTAATGCAGCGTTTTATTGTTTGTTTAACTGCCACCTAACACAATTACACTGAAATTAAACAAGACATGCAGATTTCATGCGAAAAGTAAAAAGTTCTGTGAATAAAGTTAGCAGTATTTGTTTGGAATAGTTAAAGGAACACCACTTACTTTTAGAAATAAGCTCATTTTACAATTCACCTAAAGTTCAACAGTTTTACCATTTTTAAATCCATTCAGCCAATGGGTTTCTGGGTCTGGGGGGAGCACTTTTAGCTTAGCTTAGCATAAATCATTGAATCAGATTAGACCATTAGCATCTCACTCAAAAAGATCAAAAAAGTGTTTTACTGCTGTGCCATGGCTGCAGCAGACGCAATGATATTACACAGCACTGTGACCTAGCTGAGGACTATTTTCAGGTGCTGCATTGCGCCTGCTGCAGTCATGGTCCAGTAGCAAAGTTCCTTGCTAATTACACCAGAATGAGAGAATAGTTCCAAGCCATATCGACCTAGAAAATAGCAACTTTTCATTTTCTGTCGGTCTTAGTACACAATGTAACTACAAAAGAGTTAAACAGGAAAATTATTAGAACTGTTTAAAAAATAAATTTAAGCAAGATGCGAATGGTCTAATCCAATTTATTGATTTATGCAAAGCTAAGCTAAATTTCAGATCGGCTGAATAGATAAAAAATGGTAAAACTCAACTGTTTAACTCTATGAGACTTGTAAAATGAGCCTATAAACCCTATGAGCCTATCATCAGCATCTAATTTACAGTAAAAATACTAATAATATGGCTATTTTAATAACTATTTTATTATAGTTTAAAAGTACTCTTTTGTATGTAATTTATTCCTGTGGTGAAAGGCTAAATTTTTATCAGCAAATACTCTAGTCTTCAATGTCATGATCCTTAAAAAATTATAATGATGAACCATTATTAACTAAAAACCAACAATAATCAAATCAGCATATTAAAATTATTTCTGAAAACAATTGTGACAGTGAAAACCAAAAATTAAGTTTTTAGAAAACAGAAACTAGCTAAGTTGTTAAATATGTATTAAAATAAAAAATATATATTTTTAAATTGTAATAAAATTTCACTAAATTAGCATTTCTAGCTGAATTATTGACTCGACAAATAAACATCACTGTTTGTTTACAGTAAAGTCTAAAGTTGAAAGCATACTTTCTGGAAATATTATAAAAATAATCCCAATGACAAGTAATTTTATAGTTGGAAAAACAAATACTATGAAAGTCAACGGGTTTCCAGCTTTCTTTGAAAAATCTTCTTTTGTGTTTAACAGAAGAAAGTCAAATAGGTTCAGAAAAAGTAAAGGGCTAGTAAACTGACAATTTTCAGTTTTGGGTGAACTATCCCTTTAATTATTCCAACCTTTTGACCAGTAACTGTTTGTTTATAGTAAAGTTGAAAGTATACTTTCTGGAATGTTTTTTTTTTATTACCCCAATGATAAGTAATTTTATAGATCAAATAAAATAAACAACTTGTTGCTGTAAAACTGGAAACACAAGAATGGTGGTAATGTTGTAATCATAAATAAAATTTTCCCGGTTGACAGGCAGTACTTCAGAGAGAAAGTGGCATGAATTTAGATCTGTCTATGGGCTCTTGCACTTGCTGCTGCTGCTGCTGCTTCTGCTGCTTCCGCTGCTTCCAGCACTGGGCGGCTGAGATCCTCGTGGGGACGTGACTGAGAGGCCGAGACCCAGATCCACAGTCTTCATTTGTGGGGATGAGACAGGTTGGCTTCTGGGACTGCTGCTGGCTGATGGATTTGAGGATCTGACGTGTATGTAGGGCAAATAATGTACATGTCATGCATATTGGCCTTGCTTAAACTTAGATATAAAGACATACCGTTAAAGTCAGAGTTATTAGCCCTCCTGAATTATTAGCCTCCCTGTATATTTTTTTCCACAATTTCTGTTAAACGAAAAGAAGATTTTTTTTCAACACATTTCTAAACATAATAGTTTTAATAACTAATTTCTAATAACTCATTTCTTTTATCTTTGCCATGATGACAGCACATAATATTTGACTAGATATTTTTCAAGATACTAGTATTCAGCTTAAAGTGACATTTAAAGGCTTAATAATAATGACCTTAAAACGGCTTTTAAAAAATTTAAAACTGCTTTTATTCTAGCCGAAATAAAGCAAATAATACTTTTTCCAGAAGAAATTTTTTTTATCGGAAATACTGTGCAAAATTCCTTGCTCTGTTAAACATCATTTGGGAAATATTTGAAAAAGAAAAATTCACAGGAGGGTGAATAACTTTGACTTCAACTGTACATGTGCATTATTTTGAATGGCTGATTATGTGAATACCGATGGAGTGAAGCAGAACTGTGGGCAGAGCTGAGCTTTGAGCTTAGACGACTGGATGGAGTGGAAGAAGGAGAGGGCAGAGACAACCCAGCCTTAAAAAAAGGAAGGAAAAAAAATATTAGTCATTATAATTAATAAGTAAATTATTTTAAAAATACTAAAGCAATTTATTATTATTGCACTGTAAAAATAGACAAATGCACCACTACCACTAAAAATACAATTAAAAGTTATACTGTGAAATATTATTATAATTATAAATAATAGTTTTGCATTTTAATATATTTTAATAATATTAATATATTTAATATATTATATATACATTTTCAGTAGTAGTCTTTATTGTCTTTAAGATCATTCAGAAATCATGCTAATATGCTGAATTTGTAATATATGCATCATTATAGATATATTTATATACAACATATATAAACAGTGATATATTTTTAGTATAAAAAAAAGATTTTATTTACTTTGTAGCATAATTAATAAATATTATTTAATTACTGTAAATAATTACTTACTATTTTTTTATTATTATTAATTTATTATATTTTTGGAAGTTTACATGTTCTCCCCATGTTCGCGTGGGTTTCCTCTGGGAAATTTTGACCCTGTAGAGACATTTTTGGTTATAAGTCATACAAAATGACTCATGGCGGCACGGTGGCTCAGTGGTTAGCACTGTCGGGGTTCAAACCCGAAGGTGCTGGGCCAGTTGGCATTTCTGTTCACTTATTTTCTGACCTTTTAAAAAAAAAAATGCAAGGGATAGTACACCAAAATTACTCACATTTAAGTGGTTCTAAACTTAAGATTTTCGTTCTTCTGTTGAATGTTGGAAATGTCAGCAGACATCGACATCCACATAGGAACACAAAAATACTGTGAATGTCAACGGCGGCTGCTTTCCAACTTCATTCATTCATTCATTTTCTTTTCGGCTTAGGCCCTTTATTAATCTGGGGTCGCCACAGCGGGATGAACCGCCAACTTATCCAACATATGTTTTACGCAGCGGATGCCCTTCCAGCTGCAACCCATCTCTGGGAAACATTCATACACACTCATTCACACACATACACTACGGACAATTTTAGCTTACCCAATTCACCTATACTGCATGTCTTTGGACTTGTGGGGGAAACCGGAGCACCCAGAGGAAACCCACGCGAACACGGGGAGAACATGCAAACTCCACACAGAAATGCCAACTGACCCAGCCGAGGCTCGAACCAGCGACCTTCTTGCTGTGAGGCGAACGTGCTACCCACTGCGCCACCGCGTCGCCCTTGCTTTCCAACTTTTTTCAGAATATTCAATTCAATTCATTTTTATTTCTAATATCTCTTTTACAATGTAGATTGTGTCAAAGCAGCTTAACATAGAAGTTCTAGTAAATTGAAACTGTGTCAGTCCAGTTTTCAGAGTTGAGGTTCAGTTTAGTTCAGTTCAGTGTGGTTTAATTTTCACTGTTGAAAGTCCAAACACTGAAGAGCAAATCCATCGATGCACAGCTCCACAAGTTCCAAACCAAGCAAGCCAGAGGCGACAGCGGCGAGAAACAAACTTCACCAATATCTAAGATAAAGAATATCTTCTTTTGTGTCTTTTTGAGGTTTGGAACAAGTGGACGGTGAGTAATTGATGACAGAATTATAAGTTTTGGGTGAACTATCCCTTTAACTTTTAAAAGTACTATTGCTTGTATGAATTACTTCAGTGGTGCAATGAAACTTTTTTCATTTGTAATGGGTTGTTTTTTGTACAAATACTAACGTTAATAAATAGTGATGGGGAAATGAGGAAATAGTGAAGTTATACCTGCGTAAAATGTATCTGTATTATAGATGACAGTTCAGGATTCTCCTCCATGGCATCCAGAAGCATCTTATTTATGCTTTTGTTGAAGTCTCTGAGTTCTCGCAGCTCAATGTCATGTTCCTCAAACGTCTTCTCTGTGCTCTGTTTAGCAGAACGGATTTCCTTGGTATATTTGGCACACTGAGACAAGAAGAGGATGAGATTAGAGAACTAGGGTTGTTTAGATGGCAACCTAATCAATAAAAATAATAATAATATCTCTCTTTCCTGGCCATACGTACTTACAAAGTACTGTGCAAAGGTTTTAGGCTAACATTAAATCAGTGGTTTTACTGATGGTATAATGGATATATGTGACCCTTTACCACAAAACCAGTCATAAGTGTACATTTTTTTTGTAAATTTTAAAACAATTTTGATTTATACAAGGTGAATAAATGATCTTTCAGTTGATGTATGGTTTGTTAGGATAGGAGTTTAGGTTAGAGTTTGAATTATTTTGGTTTAATTGTTTAAGACGTGTGAAAGACAGTGTTGGAGAGAGGCTGTTTGTCCTGGTTTGAGCTGCATTTCTACCAGTGTTGTTAGCAATATTGTTTGAATTGATGGAATTGTGAATGTCGAAAAGTACAGATAGGTTTTAATCCATTCTGCCATTCCTTCTGGAAGGGACAGTGGTAAAAGTTTTCATTTTCAACATGATAATGATCCACTAATTGCAGTGAAATCCTATTTGGAGAAAGAAAACAGCTGATGAAACACAGACTGTCATGAAATGGCCTCCACAGTGTCCAGACCTGAATATTATAGAGGCTGTATGAGATCACCTGGACAGAAAAATAAAGATATGACACTCTAAACCTAAAGAACTCTGGAAAGTGCTAAAAGAAGCCTGATATTACACAGCACATTATTTCAGAAAATGCCAGGACACTTAGAACAAAACAGTTAAAGCTGTGCTTGGTGCCAAGGCAAGCCACATTAAACATCTTTTGCTTAAAGAGGAAATGTTGTGCTGCTGTTGTTTTTTGTACATATTTCTTATATTTTCTGTTTGTTTTTAATAAAGAAACTGATTGATTATATATTGTGCCAAAGTCTTAGGCCAACAAAGCTGGCAGTGCTTAGAACTATTTCAGCAGAAGCCGAAAATCAGTGATTTGAGTTACAAAAACACATTGATATGCTTTGTAAGACTGGATAATTAAATAGGTAATTAACTATTGTTGATTTATTATTGTTAATAAATTAACAAATAATTACTTAAAAGGTCATTGTGATTATATAATATAAGATTAATATGAAAAACGTTACGGTTACTACGTAACGTAACGGTTACTAAAGTAACCCTCGTTCCCCGAGGGGGGGAACGGAAATGCTATGTGGAAACTTCCACTATGGGGATTCCGTCAGAAAGCCAAACATTCTGAAGAGTAATTAAACGGGCCAATGAAATGCCAATGAGTTGGCGGTGTCAGCGTGCACAGCTGTGCCGGCTGTGCCACACAACCACACCTTTTCTAGCTGAAGAAGCCGAACTACAGCTGTCAGCTAAGGCACAATCCCTGTGGCAAAGGAACATAGCATTTCCGTTCCCCCCCTCGGGGAACGAGGGTTACTTTAGTAACCGTTACGTTCCCCAGCGGGAGGGGAACTACAATGCTATGTGGAAACTTCCACTATGGGGAAATCTATGGAAAACGCCACAGTGATTGAACCTTACCACGTCGCTGGTGAGAGGTTTGCCAGGCTCCGGCGTGAGCGCACCATCATCACCAGAGACGCAGCCCACCAACGTGTCCCCTGGCCCTAACTTACCTTACTTACCTGTGAAGCGCTTAAAGGCTTATTTATATTTTTTGGGGAGTCGTAAGAATACACCTAGTTAAGATTCTAGGAATTTTAAATTACGACAGTACGTTGGGAAGCGTGCAGTCCCGATAGGGAGGACGCTGCGGAGGTCACCTGCTGCCCAATGGGGAGACCTGGTGGCAGGAAGACATATGGACTAACCCTGAAAAGGGGGAGAACACATATGAAGGATGGTTAGCGGGGAGGGAAGACACGGGCCCGCCTAAGAGGAGGAACTACACCGTGGCTGAGTGAAGCATATGGGATCGCCAGTGGGGATCGCGCATAGCAGGCACCTATACCCAGAACGTGGGCTGACCAAGTGGGCATACCAACTACGTAATGGGCCAGGCACCTGACTCCTCCGCTGAGTCAGATGCTGGGGGCCTCGGAGGAACTCTGTAGGGTTCGCCAAATGGGGAACTCAACTGAACAGAGTGAATAAGCGCACGAATCTCTGTGTTAGAGAGAAAGGCGCAGCAAGCGTGTTTCAACACCTTACTGAATTTCCTCATTCACTGGCGTGTCCAGCACACGTGAGGAAAATCAGCCCACTCAAAGATTATAGAATTTTTACGAATGTATAGGTGTCGCCCAGCCCGCAGCTCTACAGATGTCTGTTAAAGAGGCGCCGCGTGCTTACGCTCAAGAGAAGGCGATACTCTTAGTCGAGCGCGCTCTCACTCCTGGGGTACGCGGCTCACCCTGGCATAGAAAAGCGAGGGAGATGGCATCCACTATCCAGTGGGCCAACCTCAGAATGGATACGGCACTTCCCGTCTGCCGATCATAACAGAAAAGGAGCTGCTTAGAGTCGTAAGCTCTGATGCGGTCACATAGCGCCGAGCGCGAACAGGACACAGCAAAGAAAGGGGCTGGGTCTGCCTCCTCCGTGGGCAGCGCTTGCAGGTTCACTACATAGTCTAAAGAAGCGCTGTAGGAACCTCGGGCACCTAGGTGGGCCGGGGTCTCAGGAAACCGTGAGAGTGGGCCGGCCCGAATTGCTGGCACACTTCGCTGACCGAAAATGCCTCCAGATACCCGACCCTCTTGACCGATGCCAACGCGACCAGCAGAGCTGTCTACCTGGACAGAAAACTTAAAGATACTGAGTCGAGTGGATCGAGCAGACCTCTCCTAAGAGAGACCTCCAAGTGGGTATGAGAGGGGGACAGGATTGATTTAAACCAGCGTCTCGCGCCTCTGGGAACTGGATGATGAGGCGATGCTTTCCCAGCGCGCCGCCATCCCCGCGTCCTCAGAGCGGGGATGATCGTAACGCCAACCCCTCAGTGCGAAGGGGACAGCCTTAGCTCAGCCAGCTGAAGGAGGAAAGCATCACACTGATCTGGCATGTCCGGGGTCCTTCTCGGAGAGAAGTACACCACACAGCGAATAGACTCCACTTCAGGGCGTAGGCATGCCTCGTAGAGGGTGCTCTAGCCTGAGTGACGGTGTTAACCACCGAACCGGTAGGTCACCTAAGTCCTTCACGCTCCATCTATGGACCACACGTGATTCCAGAGATCTGGGCACGGGTGCCAGATGGTGCCTGTTCCAAAGAAGAAGGTGCCTCTTCAAAGGGATATGCCAGGGAGGGGCCGTCACGAGGAGAGAGCTGAAATACAGATCAGATTGAGATAGAGAGGCGCAATAACAGACCTGGTCCTCGTCCTCCCTGACGTAACACAGTATCTGCGAGTAGGCTCACTGGAGAGAAATGCGTATTTACGCACGCCCAGGGGCCAGCTGTGTTAGCCAGCGCGCAGAGCGCACCTATAACAGCTGGACAGCCGGGGGTGGAGTCTCAGTTTTCCCGGGCGTGAACTGCCGTGAGAGCGCATCGGCTGCACGGTTGAGTTCGCCGGGGGAAAAAATGGCACGCAGCGATTCCGCCGCGTATGACTCCGGAGGAGCAGACGGCGAGCGAGCTGAGACATGCAGCGAGAGCGGATACCCCCTGTGCGGTTGATATACGCCATCGTCGCCGTGCTGTCTGTCCTGACCAGCACGTGTTTCCCCTCTAGCACCGGTAAAAACAGTGCAGCCCGAGATACACTGCCAACAGCTCCAGGCAATTAATATGCCAATGCAACCGGGTTCCTTCCACGGACCCGCAGCTGCATGCCCGCAACACACGGCCCCCCAGCGCGTACTGGAAGCATCCGTCGAAACGACGACATGCCTGGACACTTGTTCTAGAGGCACACAGGCCTGTAGAAACGCAGGGTCCGTCCAGAGGCTGAGGGCACGGCGACACAGCGGAGTGACAGTCACCCGGTGCGTGCCCGCGTGCCATGCGCGTCTAGGGACCTGATCGGGAAGCCAATGCTGAAGCGGTCTCATATGGAACAGCCCGAGCGGCGTGAAGCGGCCACGGATGCCATATGCCCCAGGAGCCTCTGAAATGATATCAGTGGGACCACAGTTTTCCTGTCAATGTCAATGTCAAGTTTATTTCTATAGCACATCTTAACACAACACAAGTTGACCAGAGTGCTTTACATCAATAAAACATCAGAAACAAAAACATTTCAAAACAAAGAAAGAATAAAACAGAAAAAACACATTAAAAATTAAGAAAAGTTTAAAACGTGGTACACGACGGTTCATCAGTGACCATATGCCAGTTCAAAAAAGTAAGTCTTTAACCTAGATTTAAAAACAAATAATGATGGGGCAAATCTAATACTGGAGGGTAATGCATTCCACAACCTGGGCGCAGCTACTGAGAAAGCACGGTCACCCCTGCTTTTCAGCTTTGATTTGGGAACATGCAGCAATCTCTGATTAGATGACCGGAGCGACACACCTGGACGATACTCTACCAACAACTCCGAAAGATAAGAAGGGGCCCAACCATTTAATGATTTGAAAACTAGGAGAAGAATTTTAAAATCGACACGATATTGCACAGGTAGCCAGTGCAAGGAGCGTAGCACTGGAGTAATATGATCACGTTTTTTTGTGCAGGTTAAAAGTCTTGCCGCTGCATTTTGTACCATCTGTAACCGGGATAAAGCTGATTGGCTAATGCCGTGATACAGTGAATTGCAGTAATCAAGCCTTGATGTTAAAAATGCATGAATTATTTTTTAAAAATTATTAAAAGATACTATAGGTTTTACTTTAACTAAAAGACGGAGCTGGAAAAAACAGGATTTGACCACTGAATTTATCTGCTTGTCCAATTTTAAACCATCATCGAAAATAAAACCTAAGTTCTTTACGCAAGACTTTACAGAAAGTGTTGAGTTTCCTAAAGTTATTTGAGTTGGCAAATCCGATGTACCAAACACTATGATTTCCGTTTTATTCTCATTAAAATTAAGAAAGTTTAAGGATAGCCACGCTTTCACATCAGACAGGCAGGCCCTAAGTGTTTCCATCCCATCAGTATTTGGTTTTAGGGGTACATAAACTTGAGTGTCGTCCGCATAGCAGTGGAACGACAACCCATATTTCCGAAAAATAGACCCTAATGGGAGCATATAAAGCGAAAAGAGAATAGGAGCTAAAATGGAACCCTGCGGAACACCACACGGTAGCACAGCGGCCTCCGATGAATATTCCCCAATATTAACACTAAACTTCCTATTTAAAAGATACGACCTAAACCATTCGAGGGCGGCTCCTTTTATTCCAACACAGTGCTCCAAACGAGTCAATAGTGTGGCATGATCTAACGTATCAAAAGCCACACTCAGATCTAGCAGCAAGAGTACGGTGCTAACTCCAGAATCAGCAGCAACTAAAACATCATTTAGCACTTTCAGGAGTGCAGTCTCCGTCGAATGATATTTTTTAAAACCAGACTGAAAGGTCTCAAATATCTTGTTATTATCCAAGAAGCTCTGTAGTTGTTGTAACACTGTCTTCTCTAAAATCTTAGAAATAAAAGGCAGATTAGAAACAGGTCTAAAATTTCCCAAGACATTTAAATCTAAATTAGGTTTCTTTAACAACGGTCGGATTTGAGCATGTTTTAGTGCTTCTGGTACCGTGGAAGTTTCCAGACATCGATTTATGATATTTAAAAGATAGGGCCCCACTACTTCTAAGGTTTTTTTCAAGAAAAACGGTGGGATGCTATCCATTGAGGAGATTGACGGTTTTAACTGCCCCACTATTTCTTGGAGAAGAGAAAGAGAAATAAGTTCAAATTTCTGAAGCTCTACTTTACAAACTATAGGAATAGAAGGATCAAAAGATGAACGAGATATCCCCAATCTAATGTCACTGATTTTGTTCGCAAAGAATGTAAGGAAATCATCACACAAAGTCTTTGATACAACAGGATACTCAACAACACATGGATTAATAACAGCATTAAAAACAGTAAAAAGTGTTCTCGGTCTGTGGTAGTTTTTATCAATAAGCTTTGTGAAATAACTTGATCTTGCTGCTCTTACAGCCTTTTGATATTTTAACAATAGTTTCCTCAATATTTCAAAGGAGACCTGGAGCTTATCTTTCTTCCATCTACGCTCTGCTCTTCTGCAAAGCTGCCTCAAGGACCGTACGTTATCATCAATCCATGGATCAACTCTTGGTTTGGGATTTAAGGTCTTTAGAGGAGCCACTGTATTTAACACATTTAAACATGTAGAATTAAACTCAGACAGAAGCTCCTCTGCACTCAATTCATACTTGTTTGCATCCAGCGATTGCATGATATCACTAAATGCTGATGAAAAAGCTGTTTTCGTAGCAGTGTTAAATAATCGTGCTTTTCGGACCTGTTTTTTAGCGTGCATAGAGATTGGTGCTATAGGAACAGAAAACAACACAGATTTATGATCAGAAAACCCATTCTCTGTTATCTCCAGATCATAGGGAGAAATTCCATAGGATAGCACAAGATCAAGAGTATGACCACCCTGATGGGTAGGAACATTCACGTGATGATCTAGATCAAAGTTATTTATCAGCGCAATAAACTCTCTAGCTAACGAGTCTGTTTTGCAACACACATGTACATTAAAATCACCAAGAATTAATCATTTATCATGCATTGGTACAAATTCAGCCAGAAAATCTGCAAACTCGTTTACAAAGTCTGCATTATATTTTGGAGGGCGGTATACCAGAGCAATCAAAAGCGGGCTAGTCAGGTGAAGTGTATACAGCTGCAGTTCAAAAGTTCTATAGTCCTTCTGTATTATTTGGCGATGGGAAAATTTATCCTTGAAGATGGAAAGTAGACCGCCTCCCCAGCCAGTTACCCGAGGCGAATTTAAAAACACACAGTTTGAGGGTAAAAGTTCAGAAAGCGGACTTGAATCGCCTACAGTAAGCCAGGTTTCCGTAATACATAAGAGATCCAGCTCACGCGAGGTAAAAAAGTCATTAATGATGAAAGACTTGTTTACCACCGATCTCGCGTTGAGTAAACCCAGCCTTAGCCGAAGCGAAGTGTCCAGCAACTCCGGCGAATCTTCCGACTGCCGCACCAAAGACAGCGTGCAAAGATGACGAAAACACACTCCTCGACGGTAGATTCGGGGAGAGCCATACCCGCCCGCGATCGACGTGGAAGAGACCAAGGGAATATTCCACTCATACAGTAAATCCAAAGAGCGCGAGCGAACAGAATAGTCGCCGGCCAAACATCTCTCCCGAAGTCTCCGAGGCCACACACCAGCTTGCAGAGCCAGGTAGGACTTTAGCTTCACGGCACCGCCACCCCGTTTTCCACGTTTCTTTCTCTGCCTCTTCGCCGGTACCGCGCATGGCCATCGCCTAAGATAGTAGGGTATCGACGACAGGAAAGGTGGAGGTGGATAAAATGAGCCATTCGGGTCAGAGCCCACACCATTTTTTGCACTAGTCTGCAGACTTAAAATAGTTGACCTGTCATAAACTTATCTCGTGCACTTCAGTACTTTAAAAATAAAACAGAATAAAAACAAACAAAACAGACGGTTCCAATGCCGACGGCATGCCATGAACACCGGCGCCATCTTGCCTGAATATATCTGAATATATATGTCGAACTCTCTCAGACCGGTCAGCATCAGCCCAGCGTGCTCTCGAGGGAGGCGCGCCGTCATGGTGATCAAGTCCAGCTCCAACCCGAGAAAAAAGATGCTCTGCACAGGGGCGAGCCTACTCCTTTCTCGGTTGACCCGAAACCCCAACAGGTCGAGGTGCCGGAGGACCCAGTCCCTGTACATAATCAATTGATCCCGCGAGTGAGCTAAAAAGCCAGTCATCGAGATAATGGAGTATGCAGATGCCCGCGAGCCGAAGGGGCATTAGGGCATCCTCCGCGAGCTTCGTGAAAACCCGCGGAGACAGGGAGAGCCAGAAAGGGAGGACTTTGTACTATCATGCTCGACCCTCGCACGCAAACCGCAGCCGTTGGCGTGGGAAAATGGAGAAATGAATGTACGTGTCCTTCAGGTCTATCGCTGCAGACCAATCCTGAGGACGGACGCACCGGGGGATGTGCTTCTGCATGAGCATTCTGAGCGGCTGCTTGTAAGGCAGCGGGTCAAAATGCGCAGAACTAGGATTGGTCATAACCCACTGCTCTTTTAGGGTACGATGAAGTACAGACTAAAAAGCCCATACCTCATCTCGGCTGGAGGGACCGGCTTGATTGCATCCTTCGCCAGGAGGACAGCAATCTCCTCGCACAAGAGAGGGGCGGACACAGGGCTGACACCTGGTGTAATACACGCCCGTGAACTTGGGGGACCGTTTAGCGAACTGAATCGCATAGCCGAGTCTGATTGTCCGAATGAGCCATTGCGACGGGCTGGACAGCGCTAACCAGGCTGGCAGAGCCCACGCGAGTGACATCATCGGTGCAATCCCTGACGCACCAGCGGTGGGGCAGCACGGGATGGGAGAGCTCACCCCGGGAGGCATGCGTCCCAAGGAAGAGCGGAAGTTTAAGAGGTTTAATCTTAACTTCGTCCCAAAAGCCCGCAGGGCGGCTAGGAGTGCGAGAGAAAGGAGCCCGTCCTCTGGCACTCACAGAGCCTGTGGCGAAGAGCACCGATCCTGCGAGCTGGAAGGCATAGCGTCCCATACTGGCAGTGTTCGGGCTATCACACCCGGAGAGAGGAAAAAATTGCTCTTAAAAAATTTAGTAGCCATACGGCCTTTTTGTTAATGATATGGGTGTCCCTGGCCCTCCGCCAGGTAAAGAGCAAACATCCTTTTCTCCGAGTGGCCCGTCTCAGGGACGCTTCGCGGTCCGTACTGGACTTAGCCGCGCCCTGAGGCGGGGGGCGGTGATCGTCTGTGAGGTGCTCAACGCTGCCGCTTAACCAGTTGAACGGACAGGGCGGCGGAGCAGATTTTGGAGCCACAGGCGAGCGCCCTCGGCGAGAAGCAGCCAAAGTGGACGAATCGACGGGAGAGCGGTTTTTGAGCCCGCAGATCGCACTTGACTACTCTTTCACCGAAGTGATTTCCTGGGTGAACTCACCCCGGTGTCGCCGAACAGGCCAGCCTGGGATATGGGTGTGTTAAGAAAGCGAACTTTGTCAGCGACACGCATATCTGCCAGGTTTAGCCAGAGGTGGTGTTCCTGGACCACTAGTGTGGTCATCGTCCTTCCCAGGGCACTCGCAGCCGACCTGGTGTTTTTAGAGCAAAGTCGGTTGCAGTGCGTAGTGCATTAAGCCTGGGTCGGAACCTTCCTCGTGCCGCTGGGCCAGCGCTTGCACTAGCCATAGCAAGCAAAACGGAAGCAGCCTGGCCCGCAGCAGTGTAGGCTCTGGCCCTGAGGGACGCAGACAACCTACACACTTTGGACGGGAGCCGAGGCTAACCACGCCAGGAAGGGGCACCACGCGGGCAAGATTGACCGCGCTAGCACACTCGACCTGGGGTTTTGCCTCATACCCCCTGGCTGCTCCGTCATCGAGGAAGGTAAGGGCGGAGCGCACGCAGACCGGGCAGAAAAAGGTGCCCTCAGCGCTGTGTGAACTTACTGTGCACCTCCGGGAAGAAGGGGACGGGAGGCTTAGAGAGTTTCCCCTTCTTATCCTCCACGTAACACCCGTCTAATCGGTCCGGCGGCAAAGTTGGGGGACAAGCCATCTCCAACCTTGTCGCCGAAGCAGCCCGGGTTAGCACGGCCATCATATCAGATGCCATATCCGGAGCCTCGCTTACCACCCCTGAGGGAGGAAGCGGGTCCGAATTGTCATCGGAAAATGACAGCCCACCCTCCGATGCAGCGATGGACATCTGGTCCTCGGTGTCATCGAGTGAGAGGGCGACCCTCCCGAAGGATGGTGCGCTTCTCTCACTCGAAGCTTGGATGGAGCGCGCTGAGGAATGGGAGGTCCGCAAGCCCGAGGGTGGCGGATTGACCCCCACTGTGACCCTCAGATCTGCCCGAGTGCCAACCGCTACTTGCGGGGGACAACAGGGGTGGTTCGCCCTTTTGCAAGAGCGAGCCGCGATCTTAGCTGCGCAACAGACATGCCATCGCAGTGATGGCATGCGCTGCCCGCGAGCACCGCATTAACATGCTGGTCCCCCAGACATGCAATACAGTGCTCGTGCCCATCATCCGTGGACAGGAAACCACCGCATCCAGAAACGCACGGTCAGAGCGACGTCTTTAAAAAGACGCGCTGCACGACCGTGTTGCTCTTTTAGGAAATTTGCTTAAATTTATACGCACCGCTCTTGAAGTACCGATCCAGCGAAACGCCCAGGGACAGGAGAAACCCAGCTCGACCACCGCTGCTCGCGTTGTTGCTCGCGCTGGAACCGGGAGAAATCAGCCTCTCAGAAGACGGCAGCTTTCTCTCACTCTCTCTCGAACAAAGTCGGAGGATGACAGCAAAACGTCTCTTTCAGACTGCACATGAGGCTTCTGAAAGCGAAAAGGTGTGGTTGTGTGGCACAGCCGGCATTCTTATTCACAAGCTGATTATCATTTTCTGACGAAATCCCCATAGTGGAAGTTTCCACATAGCATTGTAGTTCCCCTCCCGCTGGGGAACCCTCGTTCCCCGAGGGGGGGAAGAGAAATGCTATGTGGAAAAACTTCCACTATGGGGATTTCGTCAGAAGCCAATCATCTGAAAGAGTAATAAAACAGGCCAATGAAATGCCAAAGAATTGGCGGCGTCAGCGTACACAGCTGGCAGCAATCACAATTATTTGTGTATAAAGATGCCAGCCGTGCATAGCAAAGACACCTTTTCTAGCTGAAGAGCCGAACTAAGCCGTCAGCTAAGGCGCAACCGCTTGTGGTGAAGGAACATAGCATTTCCGTTCCCCCCCTCGGAGAACGAGGGTTACGTAGTAACCGTAACGTTCCCCAGTGGGAGGGGAACTTCAATGCTATGTGGAAAAACTTTCACTATGGGGAAATGTATGGAAAACGCCACAGCGATTGAAGCTTACCACGTCACTAGTGAGAGGTTTGCCAGGTTATAGCGTGAGCGCACCATCATCACCAGAGACGCAGCCCTCCAACGTGTCCCCTGGCCCTAACTTACCTTAATTACCTGTGAATCATTAAAGGCTTATTTATATTTTTCGGAGAGTCGTAAAGTACACCTAGTTAAATTCTAGGAATTTTAAATACGACAGTACGTTGGGAAAGCGTGCAGTCCCAAAAGGGAGGACGCTGCGGAGGCCACCTGCTACCCAATGGGGAGACCTGGTGGCTAGCCCTGAAGGGGGGAGTACGCATATGAAGGATGGTTAGCGAGCAGGAAAGACACGGGCACGCCTAAGAGGAGGGAACTATACCGTGGCTGAGCGAAGCATATGTGGGGATCGCGCATAGCAGACACCCATACCAAGAATGCAGGCTGACCAAGTGGGCATGCCAACTACGTAATAGGCCAGGCACCTGACTCCTCCGCTGAGTCAGACGCTGGGGGCCTTGGAGGAACTCTGTAGGGTTCGCCAAAGGGGAACTCAACTGAACAGAGTGAAAAAAGCACACGTATCTCTGTGTTAGAGAGAAAGGCGCAGCAAGCGTTTTACAACACCAAACCGAATTTCCTCATTCACCGGCATTCACCAGCACACATGAGGAAATCGGCTCCACTTGAAGATTAAAAAATCTCGCAAATGTATTAAGTGTCGCCCAGCCCGCAGCTCTACAGATATCCGTTAGAGAGGCACTGCGTGCTAACGCCCAAGAAGAAGCGACGCTCCTAGTGGAGTGCGCTCTCACTCCCGGGGGATACGGCTCACCCTGGCTCCGATAAGCGAGGGAGATGGCATCCACTATCCAGTGGGCCAACCTCTGTTTGGATACGGCACTTCCCTGCTGCCGACCGCCATAACAGACAAAGAGCTCCTCAGAGGATCTAAAGCTCTGAGTGCTGTCCACATAAATACGCAAAGCGAGAACAGGACACAGCAATGAAAGGGCTGGGTCTGCCTCATCCAAAGGCAGCGGTTGCAGGCTCACTACCTGGTCTTTAAACGGTGTGGTAGGAACCTTGGGCACATATCCAGGCCGGGGTCTCAGGATCACGTGAGAGAAACCCGGCCCGAATTCTAGGCACGAATCACTGACCGAAAATGCCTACAGGTCCCCGACCCTCTTGATCGATGCCAACGCAACCAGCAGAGCTGTCTTCAAGGACAGAAATCTCAAGGATACTGAGTCGAGTGGTTCGAACGGATCTCCACATAGGTTCATAAGCACTACAGAGAGATCCCAAGAGGGCATGAGAGGGGGGCGGGGTGGATTTAATCGCCTCGCGCCTGTGAGGAATCAGATGACGAGGTTATGCCTTCCCACGGTGCCACCATCCACCGCGTCATGATGAGCGGAAATGGCAGCAACGTAAACCTTCAGTGTAGAGGGTGACAGCCTCTGCTCCAACGTATCCTGAAGGAAAGAAAGCACAACGCTGATCTGGCAAGTCCGGGGGTCTTCTCGGAGAGAAGCGCACCATACAGTGAATAGACTCCAGTGATGGTGTTAACCACCGCAACCAGTAGGTCACCTAAGTCTTCCTCGCTCCGTCTATGGACCACACGTGGAGGTTCCAGAGATCTGGGCGTGGGTGCCAGACGGTGCTCTGTCCCTGAGAAAGAAGGTCCTTCCTCAAAGGGATCTCCCAGGGGGGGCCGTCGCGAGGAGAGAGAGTTCTGATATCCAGGTGCGGTTGGGTCAGAGGGTCGCAACTAGCAAGAGCTGCTCCTCGTCCTCCCTGACTTTGCACAGTGTCTGCGCGAGTAGGCTCACTGGGGGAAATGTTTATTTGCGCATGGCCCGAGGCCAGCTGTGAGCCAGTGCATCCGTGCCGAGGGAGCCCTTGGTCAGGGGAAAAAACACTGGCAATGGGTGCTTTCGGGGGAAGCAAACAGGTCGACCTGGGCTTCTCTGTAGCGCGCCCATATCAGCTGAACAGACTCGGGGTGGAGCCTCCATTCTCAAGGACGTGGAAGCTGCCGTGAGAGCGCATCGGCTGCACGGTTGAGCTCGCCAGGGATGTAAATGGCACGCAGCGATTTTAGTCGCGTATGACTCCAGAGGAGCAGACGGCGAGCGAGCTGAGACATGCGGCGGGAGCGGATACCCCCCATCCGGATGATATACGCCACCGTCGCCATGCTGTCTGTCCTGACCAGCACGTGCTTCCCCTCTAGCACCGGTAACAAAACGGCGCAGAGCGAGATAAACTGCCAACAGCTCCAGGCAATTGATATGCCAATGCAACCGGGTTCCTTTCTACTGACCCGCAGCTGCATGCCCGCAACACACGGCACCCCAGCCTGTGCTGGAAGCATCCGTCGAGACGACAACATGCTTGGACACTTGTTCTAGAGGCACTCCAGCCTGTAGAAATGCAGGGTCTGTCCAGGGACTGAGGGCGCGGTGACACAGCGAAGTGACAGTCACTCAGTGCATGCCTGTGTGCCATGCGCGTCTGGGGACCCGATCGTGAAGCCAGTGCTGAAGCGGTCTCATATGGAGCAATCCGAGCGGCGTGACAGCGGTTGTGGATGCCATATGCCCCAGGAGCCTCTGAAATGACTTCAGAGAGACCACAGTTTTCCTGTCGAACTCCCTTTGACAGGTCAGCATCAGCTCGGCGTGCTCTCGGGAGAGGCGCACTCTCATGGTGATCGAGTCCAGCTCCAACCCGAGAAAAGAGATTCTCTGCACGGGGGCGAGCTTGCTCTTTTCTCGGTTGACCTGAAACCCCACCCGGTCGAGGTGCTGTCTCTGTGCATAATCAATTGATCCCGCAAGGGGGCTAAAATCAGCCAGTCGTCAAGATAATTGAGTATGCAGACGCCCGCGAGCCGAAGGGGCGCCAGGGCACCCTCCCCGAGCTTGGTAAAAACCCGCAGAGACAGAGAGAGCCCGAAGGGGAGGACCTTGTACTGCCATGCTCGACCTTCGAACGCAACCTCAGAAACTGGCGGTGGCGTGGAAGAATGGAGATATGAAAGTACGCGTTCTTCAGGTCTATTGCTGCAAACCAATCCTAAGGACGGACACACCGGAGGATGCGCCTCTGCATGATCATTCTGAACGGCAGCTTGTACAGACAGCGGTTCAAAACACGCAGGTCTAGGATTGGCTGTAGCCCACCGCTCTTTTTGGGCACGATGAAGTACGGGCTGTAAAACCCGCTCCTCATCTCGGCTGGAGGGACCGGCTCGATTGCATCCTTCGCCAGGAGGACAGCAATCTCCTCGCGCAAGACAGGGGCGGACACAGGGCTGACCCTGGTGAAATACACACCTGTGAACTTGGGAGGTCGTTTGGCAAACTGAATCGCGTAGCCGAGTCTGATCGTGCGAATGAGCCACTGCGTCGGGCTGGCCAGCGCTAACCAGGCCGGCAGAGCTCGCGCAAGTGGCATCATAGGCACGATCATTGACGCACCAGTGGTGGGGCAGCACGGAGTGGGAGGGCTCAACCGGGGAGCGCTGGGGTCCCGCGGAAGAGCACGAGGCAAGAGATTCACTCTCACCTTTCTCCCAGGGTCCTGAGAGGTGGCTGAGGGTGTGCGAGAAGGGAGACCGTCCTCCAACACACTCAGAGCCAATGGCGAGGTGCACCAATCCTGCGAACTGGAAGGCATAGCATCCCAGACTGGCAGTGTTCGGGCTGACACATCTGGGGAAGGGGAAAAATGCTCTTTTATTGAGAATTTGGCGGCCACCGGCCGCAAGGCCAGCAGGCTGGCATTGAAAAACGCCGCTTGATGTTGTGATGACCGGCACTTCACCGGGGAAAGAGCAAGTTCCCTCTTCTCCGGATGGCCCGTCTCAGGGACGCTTAGCGGTCCGTTTACTGGACTTAACGGCGCCCTGGGGCGGGGGCGCTGGACGCCTGCGGGGTGCTCGACGCTGCCGCTTCGCCGGAGGAGTGGGCGGGGGCGGCGGACCAGGTCTTGAAGCCGCAGGTGGGCGCCCTCGGCGAGGAGCAGTTGAGGTGGATGGTTCGTCAGGGGGAGCGGACTTACGAGCCCGCCGATAGGGATATGGGTGCGTTAAGAAGGTGAGCTTTGTCAACGTCACGCATATCAGCCAGGTTTAGCCAGAGGTGGCGTTCCTGGACCACTAATGTGGCCATCGTCCTTCCCAGGGAACACGCAGCCGACTTGGTGGTACGCAGAGCATAGTCCGTTGCGGCGCGGCGCTCATGCATCAAGCCTGGGTCGGAACCACCCTCGTGCAGCTGGGCCAACACCTGCGCTTGGTAGCGCTGATACGTGGCCATAGCGTGCATGGCAGAAGCAGCCTGGCCCGCGGCTGTGTAGGCTCTGGCACCGAGGGACGCAGATAACCTGCACGCCTTGGACGGGAGACGAGGCTGACCGCGGCCATTAAGAGGCACCACACGGACATAAATTGACCGCAATGGCACGCTCAACCTGGGCGATCGTCTCGTACCCCCGGGCTGCTCCACCGTCAAGGGTGGTGAGAGTGGAAGCGCACCAGATCGGGCAGAGAAAGGTGCCCTCCAGGAATGCGTGAGCTCACTGTGCACTTCCGGGAAGAAGGGGACGGGAGGCTTGGAAGGCTTTGCCTTCTTCTTAGCCTCCACATAACACCCATCTAGTCGGTCCGGCTGTGGGGCTGGGGGATAAACCATCTCCAGACCCACAGCCGAAGCAGCCCAGGAAAGCACGGCCATCATATCTGCCTCTAGATCCGACGCCTCGCTCGCCACCCCGGAGGGAGGGAGTGGGTTCGGATCCTCGTCAGATAATGACAGCCCACCCTCCGATGCAGCGATGGACATCTGGTCCTTGGTGTCATCGAGTGAGAGGGCAACCATCCGAGAGGATGGAGCGCTTCTCTCACTCGAAGCTTGGATGGAGCGCGCTGAGGAGTGGGAGGTCCGCGAGCTCGAGGGCGGCAGATTGACTCCCACTGTAACCCTCAGATCTGCCCGAGTGTCAACCGACTTGGGGGGGACAACAGGGGTGGTTCGTCCTTTTGCAAGAACGAGCCGCGACCT
This sequence comes from Danio jaintianensis, assembly GCA_903798115.1. Taxonomy (NCBI): domain Eukaryota; kingdom Metazoa; phylum Chordata; class Actinopteri; order Cypriniformes; family Danionidae; genus Danio; species Danio jaintianensis. Next base: position 1,646,978 of record CAIGQV010019086.1, read on the forward strand.
TAGCTGCGCAACAGACATGCCATCGCAGTGATGGCATGCACTGCCCGCGAGCACCGCATTAACATGCTGGACCCCCAAACATGTCACGCAGTGCTCGTGCCCATCATCCGGGGATAGGAAACCACCGCATCCAGAAACACACGGTCGGAACGACATCTTTAAAAAGACGCGCTGCACGACCGTGTTGCTCTTTTAGGAAACTTGCTCCTATACTCACCGCTCTAGAAGGACCGGACCCAGAGAATGCATAGGCAAGGGAGAATAGCCCAGCTCGACCGTCTGCCACTGCGTTGTCACACACTCTGGAATTGGGAGAAACAGCCTGTTCAAACACCGGCAGCTTTCTCGTTCTCTCTCTCTATCTCTATCTCTCTCGAAGGAGGTTTGGAGGAACCCAAGGACTCTCTCAGTAGCGTGTTCGGCTCTGAATGCGAAAAGGTGTCTTTGCTATGCATGGCTGGCATCTTTATACACAAATAATTGTGATTGCTGCCAGCTGTGTACGCTGACGCCGCCAACTCATTGGCATTTCATTGGCCCGTTTTATTACTCTTTCAGATGATTGGCTTCTGACGAAATCCCCATAGTGGAAGTTTTTCCACATAGCATTGAAGTTCCCCTCCCGCTGGGGAAAGACAAATTCAGAAGAGCGGACAGACCTGCTTGACGGCTCTGTTGATTTTCTCCTCCTGAGAGAGGATGTCTTTGTTAAGAGAGAGCACATGTGCTTGAGTCCTCTCAATGCCCTCATTCAGAACCTTTTCCTCTTGAAGAAGACCCTCTAATGTGCTGGACATGCTCTGAAATATGTGAAAAATGTTATTCATTTTGCTATACTGTCAAATAATTGTTTTGATTTACTTGTAAAATGTACTATACAATTAAAATAATACTACAAATTACATAAATTACATAAAAACAAAATAACTGTGATCCTCAACCACAAAACCTTAACCACAAAAGTCTTAAGTTGCATTGCACAAGTATATTTTTGCCAATAGTAATTGGCTAATATGCTAAATATGCCAGAAACTGAAATATTGTTAATATAATACATATTGGATCCCTTTCCTTTATTATATTATCACATTTTCTTTAATATTGCACAGCCCTATTGTAAAGCATTGTAAATCTGATTGTCTGGAGCACAATTCACATCAACACAAATATTTACTTCAATGTCCTCCTGCAGTTCTTGTTTCTGCCTTCTCTTATATTTGTATTTCTCCTCGGCTGCTCGTCTCTGCTCTTCCAGCTTCAGCTTCTCCTGGTGTGCAGGACCTAAAGAATACATACCAAAATTTTATTATATACTGTTTTATTATACATTTTTTTTATACATTGGGATAGTTCACCCAAAAAACCTGCCATCGTTCACATACCCTTTACTTGTAAAACACCTTTTTGAATTTCTTTCTTCTGTTGAACGCAAAAGAAGATATTCTGAAGAATGTTGAAAACCGGTAACCATTGACTTCCATTAGTACTTTTTTCCTACTATGGAAGTCAATGGTTACAGATTTACAACATTCTTCAAAATAACTTCTTTTGTGTTCAACAGAAAAAAAGAAACTCATAAAGGTTTAGAACCACTAGGGTGAGTAAATTGTGAGTACAATTTCATTTGTAGTTTGAACTATCCCCTTGATTTTATTGTAAAATGCAATATTCCATGTTTTTTACATGGCAAATTAAATCTTTACAGTGGCTCTACTACAAACAAGTAACATCCTATCAGACCACTTTAAAATGAGATCTGTTGGAATGTTTTGACATTAATAAAAAAGGTTTTAAAGCTAGAAATGGGTTATTTGAGACTGACTATAAAAATATTTGAATGTGAATGATATGAATGTAGTTACTGGATTCGGTGACTTTGGTCAGGGCTTTGCGGTGGGTTGAATTGCAGTTGTTGACAACTTGCAGGGTGTTCTCCAGAGCATGGATCTCTTTCTCTGTTTTTCGGATTTTGGCGTCTAACTCATCCCCCTTACGCTGCAGTTCTTCTTTCTCTTGAGCTGCCTTTAGAAAAAGTCCAGGATTTATAAGATATTGTAATATATGGAGCTGTCATGTATATTCTGTTATACAGTGTATTTGTTGGGAATACACAGTAGTTGGGAATGCTTTGAGTGCAAAGATATAACCTGTATTTCTCTGATTTAGAATACGCCATTTAATTGTAATGTCAGCAATGCTGGATTTGTTTGATTAAAAAATATAGTAAACAGTTATCTAAAAAAATGATTTGATGCTCAAGAGTAATTTCTTATGATTATCAAAAAATAGTTTGATACAGATTTTTTGATTGATTAAATGATTAAACTATATCGTAATGTAACATACTTCTTTACTGTGACTTGTGATCAATTTAATCCATAGTTGCTGAGTAACTGTACTTTCGAACGCGGCGAGAGCATCAAAGGTCGCTCTAGCCGCCCTGGCGACAACGCTGTCTACTTTCAAAGCTCCGCGGCGAGAGCGTCAAAATTCGCTACGGTGTATATAAAAACATCTTGTATTTAAAGGGGCCGTTCCTGTATATCAGCAAATCGCTTGCATACCCTCAAAAAACATGCTTTCTAGCGGGAAAATGTTGCATATAAATAATATCGAGACACGTCGGAAATCATCGGAAATCCAGCGACCCCAATAATCAAACTCTCCTCCATTTGGCTTGGGAACAACTGTGGTCGGAACGAAAGTTCACAGGTCTGTGTTCTCTGGAATCCGCTCAAGCGGTGGACTTCTACATTCCGATTGGTTGCCGCCGAACTGCGTCATAGCTCATTACCATAAAGTTGACTTCATTTCAACTCTCCTCGACGCCCAAAACGCTGTAGACACGCCGCGCCGCTTTTCGCCGCCGACTCTCATTAAAAATGAATGACTTCCGGCTGTTTTGACGCTCTCGCCACGTTCGGTGTGAACGTACAGTAAGAGGCTGATCACAACGTACGCAATTTTCAGTTCTGAAAACCCAAGGCGCACCACAGCGCACTGCCTTTTTGTTTGACTTTAAACTGTATCAATGTTTTTGGTGCTGGAGCACATGACATCGGGCGCACTTTCCACACAGTGTTGACTTTTTTCAACTGCAGGCACACAGAATGCTCTGTCAAAAACTCGAAGTGCAGCAGGCTGTTAGAATATGAGGCACTCTGGGCACATAAACAGTGTGCAAAAACCTTGCTGTCAATATAATCATTCAAAAAAGGTGCCTCTCACCGCAAAAAAATGCGTTTAGAGTGATCAGAGCTTAAAAGTGTATATATATATATATATATATTATATATATATATATTTTTTTTTTTCTAAGAAGAAAAATTTAACTGATCCCAAACATCTGAATGGTACTTGCATACCATTTTACTTACTGTATACTGTGTATCTATTACTTATGTTTTTTAATATACACTATATTGCAATAAAAGCATTACAAAATATGTTTTATTATTCAAAAAGAGCAACACGTCATCAAATACTACTTATTACAGATTTATAAGCTGATAAAGCTCTCTAGAAATACGATAAATAAAAAAATATAAATGATTTCAAATATAAATTATTTGATTATACCTGGTGTACATAATGCAGTACAATGCATACAATTATGAAATAACCTCTTGTCATGTTCACCAGCGATCAAGGACTTAAGAGATCGCTGGTGAACTACATTTCATCATGAACTACAAATCATCACAAACTACAATTCCCATCATTCCGCCACACACACCCGGTTTCCACTTCCACTCATCACACACACAGCTGCATCCGATCACTACTCATTGTTTGGACTATTTATACACCCTGGACCCGTCTTGTCTTTGCTCAGTTGTTTGTTATTCTCAGTCGTTGTATTTTTGAATGGTATTGTTTGGTCTTGTTGTTTTTGCTTAGTTTATGTCACAGTTCCTGATCATAGTTTGTTGTTTTGTTTATTGTTATTTTGTTACTTTGTGTTCCTGGATGTCCTGTTTTTGCACCAGATCTTACCATTAAATGCACATGGATCCTACCCCTTGTCCTGTCTGCAATACCTCCCAGTAACGTGACACCTCTTTTCTTTTAACAAAAAGTTCTTTGATACCTTTATGATAAAGTAGGCCTGAGATTTGTCCTCCTCTCCCTCTGGTGGAGCCAGGGAAACAGTCAGGACCTCATACCTCTTCCTCTGCTTGTCAATTTTGGACATTGCCTCATTCACCGCAGCACTGAGAGCAGGAAAAACATCAGTGCAGGAATCAAACAGATGACACGACATCAGTGTAGATACTTTTCTACTTTTTAGTTCATTTTTATAAACAGAAAATATATAAATTTATGTAACATTTACAAAATATGCAAATACAATCAGAACCTTTAAAAAATGAAATAATAAAACTGAATTAAAATAATTGCCCAACCTCCCCAACCATAATGAATAGTGGTTCATTTATTTAATAATTATTTCAAATCTTTTGTATATATATCTTTATTTTGCAGAGTCACACTAAATGATGAAACATTAAAAAATAAATAAATACATTTTTACACAACTAGTGACAGAACGTATCCTGTATCACCATGCTAATGACATCACATACCCTCAAATTCCAGTTTGGTTTCATAGAAAACAGGGACACACCAAAGACACTTTAATATGTTGTGTGTTTATAGGCTGGACAGAGCAGCATATTAAAAGAACATTATAATGCATTTAGTTTAAAACTGCTCTGCATCTTCTCCATGTGATCATGAGCAGAAGAACCGAAAGCGATGCACTGTGACATAATAAAAGCTCTGCTGCTTTCATGGCACGTCACACAATCATCAGCAATTGATTCAGCGCTCTCATTTTGTTTCAATGGCTCATTGCACACTAAATCCAAAATTTGCATGTACATAAATAATTCAGTGTTGTGTCAGTTACACTTACACACTGCCTCCGCAACATTCACAAAACAATTCAGATAAGATTAGATTTTTTAAATCATTTTTCGCATCCGTAAAAAACGTTTTGAGGGGTGTTTTGACAGTTCAAAGCCATCAAAATCCATAATGCTGTCACTCACAAAACCATTTTTGACAAACAAAGTGCATAAAGACAGAATGTGATCGGAATGGATGGTTGTGAACCACTGCTGTCTTTCCCATGCCGCTGTTTGGCAAGTGTGTGTCCCTGTCCATACATCTGACACAGTTAGTCAGTTTCTGTTCAGGATTTATTTATGGAAATATGTGTTATGTGGCTGCAATATCATAAGCAAAGTATCAAAATTCCACTGATCTCCTGAAATAAACTTTGCATATCTGGATAATACCATGCAGATGTTTGATAAGGAAGTCAAGTCTTCTTTCTCTCCGTGCAGTGAATTGGATGAACACAATATTTCCTCTTTCTTTTTCTTTTTTGAAATAGAGAGGAGAACAATGCATCATAGCTTGAATTGACTCCAAATCATGTAGCTTTTTTCACAATACATTAATTAATATGCATCAGAGTCAGCGTGCAAGGTTTCTGCACATGACAAATTGTTAGGATAACATGAAAAAAAGAAAGCATACACTACCTGACAAAAGTCTTGTCATCAATCCCAGTTGTAAGAGCAACAAATAATAACTTGACTTCAAGTTGGTCATTTGGAAAAGGAACAGAAGGTAGATTTTTCCAGTGAATTATCTGTTGAACTGCATCCTAATCATCACAAAAACTGCAGAAGACCTATTGGAACCCACATGGATCCAAGAGTCTCACAGAAATCAGTCAAGTTTGCTAAAGGAAAATCATGGTTTGGGGTTACATTCAGTATGGGGGCGTGCGAGAGATCTGCAGAGTGGATGGCAACATCGACAGCCTGAGGTATCGAGACATTTGTGCTGCCCATTACATTACAAACCACAAGAGAAGGCAAATTCTTTAGCAGGATAGCGCTCCTTCTCATACTTCAGCCTCCACATCAAAGTTCCTGAAAGCAAAGAAGGTCAAGGTGCTCCAGGATTGGCCAGCCCAGTCACCAGACATGAACATTATTGAGCATGTCTGGGGTAAGATGAAGTAGGAGGCATTGAAGATGAATCCAAAGAATCGTGATGAACTCTGGGAGTCCTGCAGGAAAGCTTTCTTTGCCATTCCAGATGACTTCATTAATAAGCTATTTGAGTTATTGCAGAGATGTATGGATGCAGTCCTCCACGCTCATGGGAGTCATACACAATATGAATTAATTTTCCACTGCACCATGACTTTATATTCTATACTGTACACTAGTTCTGTTAAGTGACAAGACTTTTGACAAGACCTAATTAAATAATTAAAAATCAAGGCATTGATCATACTATATTTAGGTAAAATAAGCATAATCTTATTCATATATAGCATAGCCTTTCATATAAGCCACTTCTGATACTAAATGATCAACTAGAAGTCAAGTTATTAATTGTTGTTCCTAAAATTTGGATAGGCAACAAGACTTTTGTCAGGTAGTGTATGGAAATTTCTGATTTTAGTGTGTAAACACATTTACTCTGATTCATACTACCATGATATGTTTTGATTAGTTGAATTGTTTCGAATGAGTCCCATGGGATGTTGAGAAAACTATCTCAGCATCATCAAAATACATTTATTTTTTTGTTGTGAATGTGAAATGGCACTATTACATAGTGCCTTTAATCTCTCTTACCACTGTCTGGTAGTGTGCTTTTTACCTGAGTCCTTGTCTTTCCTGTTCAGTGAGCTTGACCTGTTTATTGAGCATCTCTCTGTGCACACGGATCTCCTCCTCTCTCTCTTTCATGGCGGTTTGCAGTTGCAGACGCCTCTTCTCCAGAGTCAGCACTCCATCTGCTCGGTCATACAGCAGATTCCTCAACCGCTGCACCTCCATCTTCAGGAGACCCTTCTCCACCATACTGTCCTGCATGTGTTTGCAACTGTGTTTTACTGTTCTCTCCGATTGTTCACTGCTGATATTATTATTATCGACAATAAGTCTATATATTATTAGTTGTTATTAGCTTTATCTTTTAATAAAACTGATGTATGATGTGGTAAATGTGAAACTGGTAACTGAAGGCATTAAGAGATTATTTGAATATTTAATAAACAAGCAATGTGTAGAAGTGTATGCAGTTTTGGATGTGTTCTGTTGGTACAGTCAAGTCATTCACCTGTTTTTTGAGCCTGCTTTTTTTTCCGCTCTTTTTCAGAGGTCTCAATGAAGAGTTCCACCTCCTGGATCTTAGAGGTCAAGTCTGTCTTCTCTGCTCCAATCTTCTCTGTGTCTTTCTTAATGCAGCGAATATCATCCTGTGAACGAATGCATCATTAAAACACCCCATACAAAAACAGGAAAATGCTTTAGAACTAAATAAAATATGGACTAGTCACTGTGTGTTTAGTTGGAAGACAAACTAAAATAGCATTCAGTGTAATCATATTTTATATACCAAAAAATCTTTTTAGGCATATTTTAACAAGAATCATTTGATGACATAATAATTCTATTCTAAATTCTATTCTATTCTATTCGAAATCTAAATTATAATCTAGCCAGCCTTTAATTCATCCACAACACTCAGGAACAAACTTTCATTTCATTTTACTAATTTACTCCTTCTAGCAAAAACAAAACTCTCTACCACATCAGTTGAAAAGATTGTTATTTATTTACTATTATCATATTAATTTATTATTTATTATATTTATGAATTAATCAATTTGTTCAAATATTTTTCGATTACTGAAGTATTATTTTGCATATGTGTATTTCAGAGTACATCATGCTTTCTGTGTGTTTGTGTGTGTGAGCGTCAGGCACTGACACAAGCTGTGGAGCATCAGAGCAGAGCTCATTAATATTCACGACCCTTCCAAACACGGTCAAAACCAAGCTTTTCAGTCTAGAGGTAATTCCTCTGCTTATAAATGAGAATATAATACTGTTTCTCAACAATTTTTGCATTTACCTAGACCACATACCTACTATGTAGATATCAGAGAACAATTTAACATTTTGTATTAGTGCACTCTATAATAAGGGCACATATAATTTTGTATGAGCACTTATATAATTTATATAATTTAGTATGACCACTTACTTAGATATTTTAGTAAGTACAAACAACGTCAAACAATTCATTGTGAATAAGCAATGCTCACATTAAGTGCTACTAACGCAAATTTTCTGACATAGTTAGAAAAATACAAGCTAAGGTAGAGAAGGATTAAGTAAAGTGTTTCTTTTAATGATAGTTAAATGCTCACAGAAAAGACGCATCTTTAGTTGCCTTTTGAATATTGTCAGGCGTTCAGCAGTTCACATGGGATCAGAGAGATTGTTTCACCAGCAAGTAAAAGTCAATGAAAGGATTCTGGAAAGTTTTAGAGGTCGCGGCCTTATCAGGTTGTGAAGGAGTTGCTACATTGTTGCAAGAATGCATAATTACTCTAGCGCAGCGATTAGACTCAAGATTATATGCTATACGCTAAGATTTAGCCAATATAGCATAAGTGGGAAACAAACATCTCTCGAAAGTTTCTCGTATTGTTGCAGCTAAACAAGCTCACTGTTCACAGAATATTATGTTGAGTTGTATTATTTTGTTTAAGTTTGTTGTTGCATCCCTTACAAAAAAGAACTGCAGTATACTGAAGTAAAACTGCAGTACAACTGCAGTACAACAGCAGTATATAGAAGTATAACTGCAGTAAAATTAAGTACAATTGCAAAATTGCAATATAATGAAGTATAAACACAGTTCAAATACAGTACAATAAAGTTCAACAGCAGTATAAGTTGCAGTACACTGGAGTAAAAACAAGTAAACTCCATCTTTACTGCACTTGTGCTGCTGTAGTCTAATATGCCAATGGTGTGGTAAGAACTGTACTGCACTTGTGTTCCAAGGGGTTTGTTCTTCAACATCTTCCAAAAATATTTTGTACTTTTTTCAGGGATGTTTTTTGGATTCAAGTTATTTTCTAATTAGAATTTTAAGAGTTTATTTGCAAAAACAAATAATACAAAATAACTGCAGTGAACTGAACAGTACAACAGCAGTAGCCTGTATACAAGGATAAATGTGGCAAAATTCAATGCAACTGCAAAATTGCAGTATAATGAGGTATAAATACAGTTCAGCTATAATGCAATAAAGTTCAACAGCAGTAAAATCTGCAGTACAACTGAAGTAACATTAAATAAACTGAGAGGGGCAATATAGTGATATGCTACATAATTTATTGCACTTAGGTACATAAGTATTAAAAGGGCACTTTACTGTTATTATGTACTGCAGTATTGCAGATGTATTTCTGTAGTAACTTATACTTCTGATAAGTGCAATACAATATATTGTGGTAGTACTTCAGCAATACAACTGAAGTACTGAAACCTCATTTGGAAACCATTGTCCACCTAGCAGGAAAAGTAGTAGTTGTACTGCAGTTGTATTGTAGAAGTACTTCAGTTGTATTGCAGTAGCAGTACTGCATTATAGTAGTAGTATCACTTCAGTACTATTGCAGTAGTTGTACTGCAGTATAGTAGTAGCATTATAGTAGTAGTATCACTTCAGTACTATTACAGTAGTTGTACTGCATTATAGTAGCAGTATCACTTCAGTACTATTGCAGTAGTTGTACTGCATTAGTAGTAGTATCACTTCAGTACTATTGCAGTAGTTGTACTGCATTATAGTAGTAGTATCACTTCAGTACTATTGCAGTAGTTGTACTGCAGTTGTACTGTAGTAGTAATTCAGTTGAATTGCAGTAGTTGTACTGCATTTGTACTGTAGTAGTACTTCAGATGTATTGCAGTAGATGTACTGCAGTTGGTTGTATTGTAGTACTTTAGTTGTATTGCAGTAATACTGCAATATACTTAAATAATGCAGTATTTTCATGTCCAAAAAAAACTGCACTTTTCAGAAGTTAAATAAAACTGCAGTATTCCTTTAAAAAACTGCAGTATTCTTTTTTTATTAAAAAACTGCAATTATTTTTTGTAAGGGATGCGTTTGTGATATAGATGTATTTTCATGTAATTCTTGTTCTAAATTGTAAAAACTTGACGACACCTCCCCAACACGAGACATGGGCTCCTTGAAAAGCAGATGATCTGCCCCATTTTGGTTCATTTAAAGAGGTTTCACAGTGCATGATGGGAGCCCAGCTAGGACAGCATTACACTAGTGCAGCCTAGAAATGAAAAGTGCTTGGACAAAGAGTTGTGTAGCATGCTCCGAGGAAGGGCCTGGGCCTGGGTGCATGAAAAATTCTTAATCTAAGAAATCCCTTAGTTTGAAGGTTAAGACTACCCTTAGTAAAACCAAAGACTATAGAATACACAAGACATGTCACTCGCATAGTTTTCTCACATAGTCCCTGATTATTAGGGGTTGCCACAGCAGAATGAACCGCCAGCTATTCCAACATATGTTTTACGCAGCGGATACCCTTCCAGCCGCAACCCATTACTGGCAAACGCCCATACACTCTCACATGCACACACACACACACACTCATACACTACGGCCAATTTTAGTTGATCCAATTCACCTATAGCGCATGTCTTTGGACTGTGGGGGAAACCGGAGCACCCAGAGGAAACCCATGCCAACACGGGAAGAACATGCAAACTCCACACAGAAATGCCAACTGGCCCAGCCGGGACTCGAACAAGCGACCTTCTTGCTGTGAGGTGACAGTCCTAACCACTGAGCCACCATGCCGCCCCATCAGTTAATCACTAAGATGTTAATAACTTGTCATCTGTGAATCAGTCCTTATTGACAAGCTGTTGTCCAAACCCGAAGACAGCTGTGAGAAATCAATGTGACAACCCTAACCCACATTCTCACCTGCAGTTTCTTCAGCTGTTTGTTGAGGTTGGCAGCGGTCTTCTTCTTCTCCTCTAGAGCTGCAGCCAGATCTGCAGCCTTCTTCTCCAGCGCTTCCTTCTCCTCTGCGTTCACCTTCCCCTGCAAGTGCAAAGTCTTCCTTTCCAGCATCTGAATCTGAAAGTCCTGGAGGAAACAAAAGACCAACACTTGGCTCATTTGTCTTTTAGTGTACACAAAGGTTTTTTCTTTAGGTGTCAGCAAGTCAAATTGTTTACTTTTTTAAGAACATAATGAATAAAATTTCAGACTTATACAAGGAAAATGCTAAGGTTGGAAAAGATTTTTACTTGCCCTCTCAAAAAAAAATTCAAATGTAGTTATTTCTTAGCCACATATTCATAGCCATATACAGTTGAAGTCAGAATAATTAGCCCTCCTGAATTATTAGCCCCCTTTATATTTTTAATTTTTAATGGAAAGAAGATTTTTTTTCAACCATTTCTAAACATAATAGCTTTAATAACTCATTTCTAATAACTGATTTCTTTTATCTTTGCCATGATGACAGTACATCATATTTTACTATATATTTTTCAAGATACTAGTATTCAGCTTAAAGTGACATTTAAAGGCTTAACTAGGATAATTAGGCAAGTTAGGGTAATTAGGCAAGTCATTGTATAACGATGGTTTGTTCTGTAGACAATCTGAAAAAAAAGGAGGGGGGGCTAAAAATATTGACCTTCAAATGGTTTTAAAAAAAAATTAAAAACTGCTTTTATTCTAGCTGAAATAAAAACAGGACTTTCTCCAGAAGAAAAAATAATATCAGAAATACTGTGAAAAATTCCTTGCTCTGTTAAACATCATTTGGGAAAATAATTCTGCTAATAATTCTGGCTTCAACTGTATATATTTATTTTAAATAATGTGTCAAAGCAAGCAAACTTCAGAAAAAAGGAAAAGAGCGCACGTACATGATGATTTACATTTTAATATAATGGGGTGCACACAAGGGCCAACTAAGTGAAATATTTACAACTGTGGGCTGTTTACAGGTGAGGCACAAACTGAGATGCTCACACTGTGCTCACGGAAGAGATTTAAAAATTACTAATTTTATTTAATTTTATAGTAAGACAGTCTACATAATGAATATAAGATTATAAACAGTTGTATAGGACAGAGAAAACAGGTCAAAGACGAGTTAAAAACACTTACATACAACTGTGTGCTGTTGAAAATATTTGAGGCGCGACGCTAATACAATGTGCTCACGATAGTGATCTTTAATATTTAAGGAGCTAGTAATTCATTTGATTTTAAACTATTTTTTTTTAAATTGACAAGTTTTAAATGACAATAATAAACTAAATGCATGCAGCACAGTCAGTTCAGCGTCCTCACCAGGTACAGTATCTATAAACACATGGAGAACCTTTAAACTATTGTTATAGTAAATAAGATACTTAATGTGTTTTTATTATTAATTTATTTATTTACTTTTTATATTTTTATTTTTTAATCATTCATTCATTTTCTTTTCAGCTTAGTCCCTTTATTAAACTGGGGTCACCACAGCGGAATGAACTGCCAACTTATCCAGCATGTTTTACGCAGCAGATGCCCTTCCAGCTGCAACCCATCACTGGGAAACACCCATATACTCCCATTCACACTCATACACTACGGACAATTTTAGCTTCCCCAATTCACCTATAGCGCATGTCTTTGGGCTTGTGGGGGAAACTGGAGCACCCGGAGGAAACCCACGCGAACACGGGGAGAACATGCAAACTCCACACAGAAATGCCAACTGACCCAGCCGAGGCTCGAACCAGCAACCTTCGTGCTGTGTGGCGACAGCGCTACCAACTGCGCCACTTTTTAATTATTATTATTAATTAATTAATTAATTTTTTTTTCATCTGTATGCAGTTATTCTCTGATGTTATGTACTTATGTATCTAATATACTTCATTTGGTATTTATGTATTTATATATATTTACTTTTCTTGTTTTATTAATTGAGTTAACAAACGAGGGGTTAGGGGATGGGATTAACAATGGACAATATATTACTGTTTACCTCTCTAAATATTTAATTTGTTTTGTCCTACAAAAGACCAATAAAAAGATTGAAAATAAATAAGATACTTAAACCATATTGGTAAATGGAGTTAATAAATACAACTTTTGTTAAAAGATTCATTGAGATGTATTGTTTAATTGATTGTGATTGGATGGGTGTTGGCCCGATTGAGTAGTTTTACATAGACATTGGAAAAATAAGAAAATGATTTAAGACCTACAACACAATTTCAGCGAATTTAAATTTAGTTTTGGTTTAGAATTTTTCAATGGACTCTTTTCACAAGACTGTTATGAGAATCTTAAATCCTTGAAAGTTTTTACATTTAGATTTTGTTTAAAGCGTATGAACATTTATATGTATTTATGTATGTATAATATCATCTTTACATCAAATTACAAAAAAAACACATTTTTGCTTGTGAAAGGTGTTTGAAATGCAGTGTGTATGGGGGCAGGACAGTAAATTTGACGTTGTTCTCTCTTCTTGTCTCAAACAATTTTTTTCCTTTTTCTAAAAGTCTTGATAACACCATCGTGGAGTTTTTCTTTTATTATTTCAGCAAATAGGATGGTAAAAAAATGTTTGTTGTACTCTCCCATTCACTGCACTCTAAGTTTACCCAACTATGACGTCTTCTGCTACTAAGAAACCTGGAAATGTGAAAAGGGACCATAACTATTTGTTGACATAGAATAGCTGTAATGCCTGGTTGGAGAGGATCATCTGCTGTTGGAGGAAGTTCTGGTCCAGTTTGCGGAGTTTGCTGTCCAGGTTGGTGAGAGTGGTCCGGGTGGCGCAGATTTCAGCTTTGACATTCTTCTCTTTATCACGCAACGTCTGCAACTCCTGACTCTTTTTGAACAAGAGCTCTTTCTGACGAAGCAGCTGAGAATCAATCTCCTGCACACACGGAGTAAGAAAAAACATTGAATACACTATATCAAATTATTGAAATATTAACTTTAAAGAGGGGAATTCAAGTAAATACGTTACATTCAAAGTGTTAAATATTGCAAGCTTCTGCAGTAAACAATTTTGATCAGTCAGGAGGATGCCCTTCTGCTTTTTTACATGACTTGGAGTTAAAGGGAACACATTGTAAGTATTTCATTAACAAAAATTCTTTACAAATTAGTACTTTGTGTACAATCACTGTTATTTTCTTATTAATAATAATATAAGCTTTGGTCGATACTCAATATTTAAAGGGATAGCTCGCTCAAATAAAAATTTACTCACTATTTACTCTCCCTCAAGTGGTTCCAAACCTTAAGTTTCTTTCTTCTGTTAAACACTAAAGAAGATATTTTAAAGAAAGCTGAAAACCTGTAACCATTGACTTCCATGGTATATGTTCTTCCTACTATGGAAGTAAATGGTTACAGGTTTCCAACACTTATCAAAATATCTTATTTTGTGTTTAGAACATTGTAAAAAATGCTGGGTTCAACACAATCCCTTTATGTCGTCCCAACGCAAATCGATTAAGTTAACTTAATGTTTTTTACAATTTGAAGTTAATTGAACATAAAACAATTAACTGTCCCAAAAAAATCCTCAAGAAATATGTTGTTTCGACTCATTTTAAATAAGTAGTTTGAACAAGCAGCAAACATATTTTTGGAGTGAAGAAAGAAGGTCAAAAAGGTATTGAACAAGTGAAGGATGAGTAAATGATGAGAGAATTTTCTGTTTTTGATGAACTATCCATTTAATTCTGCATGCTCATCTCCCGACCCACTACTGTTTAAGTCTCACTACTAAAGTTAAAGTTAATATTTTAGCATAATAATTTACATTCAATACTACTGCTGAATGTAATCTCTATCAAGTCTCTAAATGAATGTCCATTTTCATACTATTGTTTCTTACATTGAGTGTCCTACTATTTTCAGTGTTCCAAGATCAGTTTGAGTCTGCTTGTTCTGTTGAACACAAAAGAAGATATTTTGAAGAATGTGGGAAACCTGTGACCTCTAACATCCATAACAGGAAAAAGAAATAGTATGGATGTTAATGGTTACAGGTTTCCAAGATTCTTTAAAATATCTTCTTTTGTGATCAACACAACAACAACAACAAAACTTGTAGAAGTTAAAGTTTAATTTTTAATGATTGTAGAAGTTTAATTTTGGGGTAAACTATCCCTTTAATATCATTGGTAACTAAAGTTACTAACTGAAAAGAATACAAATTCATGTTAAACATAATAAATACAAAATGATTGAAAATTAGAATTGCTACTTTGGCAACTGAATAGAATAAATAATAAAAAAAACTGTAAAAAACAAAATTTAACAAAAATATAAACGAAAAAAAAAAAATATATATATATATATATATATATATATATATATTAAAACAATATGAAAGTATTTATAACATTGTAACACAATATATATATATATATGTGTGACAGAATGGGATTAAGCCCTTTCTGATGTTTGAGCTGTGAAGTGAAAAAGAGTGGAAGTCAAACTGACTTTGATGTTCTGCTCTTGTTCTTTGAGCAGCTGCTCCATCTGTGCTGCTTGCTCTTCACCATTCAGCACCGCCTCCATCACCATCCGCAGCTTCTCCTCCAGAGCAGCATTATGCAGCTGTGTCTCTTCAACTCTACAAGAAAACAACTGGATATGTTACTACAATGTACATTCAGTTGAAGTCAAAATGATTAGCCCTCCTGTGAATTGTTTTTTTCAAATATTTCCCAAATGATGCTTAATAGAGCAAGGAATTTTTCACAGTATTTCCGATAATATTTTTTTCTTCTGGAGAAAGTCTTGTTTTATTTCGGCTAGAATAAAAGCAGTTATTAATTTTTTTAAAACCATTTTAAGGTCAATATTATTAGCCCCCTTAAGCAATATTTGTTTCCGATTGTCTACAGAACAAACCATCGTTATACAATAATGCCTAATTACCCTAATATGCCTAATTAACCTAGTTAAGCCTTTAAATGTCACTTTAAGCTGAATACTAGTATCTTGAAAAATATCTAATAAAATATTATGTACTGTCATCATGGCAAAGATAAAAGAAATCAGTTATTAGAAATGAGTTATTAAAACTATTATGTTTAGAAATGTGTTGGAAAAAAATCTTCTTTCCATTAAACAGAAATTGAGCAAAATATACAGGGGGGCTAATAATACGGGAGGGCTACAAATTTTTACTTGTGTGTATGTGTATATTTGTGTTTTATAATGGGTTTTTTTTTACAGTGCTTAAGTAAGGGAGAAAAATAAAAATAAAAACATGACAAAAAGTGATTGGTTGACTGTGAACTGAGGAAAAACAGAGGAAGTATTACTTTGTTGATTTGTCCTGAAAGTCTTTTTTCATGCTGGATAACTGAGATCTGCTGGTCTCCACATCTGTGGCGGTTCGGTCTAAAGTTCCCTTCAGAACATCCACCTGAGAGCAAAATGCCACATTTGATTAGATTTGTCAAATATTATAGTCTTGTTTATCTTTTAATAAAAATCTAAAATTGTATACTCTTAAAGTTGTGGATTTTATTTTCCTCATGGTATCGAATAGCGATATTTTTCCAGTATCGTGACATCACTAGTAATTTAGTGTCTTTTGGACTAAAGGACTTCTGACATACGTGGTATAATATTTAACTATTTAATTATTTAGTAACTATTTAACTTTATTAATAATTTAAATACAATAGAGTGAATTGTTTAGTTTAGCTTTTTGTTGTTGTTTTTACTTAATTTTAAAGGTACTTTATTGCATTTTGAATGTTATAAATCTAATGTAATGTAAAATGTATCTCATTCTCATATTCTTGTTTATCTTTTAGTGAAAATCTATAATTCTGTATTTTTAAATATTCCCGAACTTTTTCAAGTTATCGTATCGAAGTTAGAAATTCCAGTATCGTGACAACACTGGAAATTTTGTGCCTTTTGGACTAAAGGACTGACATACCTGGTACAATGTTTCACTTTAATTGAAAATACAAAAGACTGAATGGTTTAGTTGAGTTTTTTCCTTTTTACTTCATTCTAAAGGCACTTTATTGCATTTTGAATGTTATAATAAACACAAAGTATTTTGTTGATGTAAAAATATACCTCATTTTCATATTATAGCCTTCTCTGTCTTTTAATTAAAAATCTAAATATGTATACTCCTAAAGTTGTGGATTTTTTTTCCTCACAGTATCAAAATTTGTATCATTCATTCATTTTCTTTTCGGCTTAGTCCCTTTATTAATCTGGGGTCGCCACAGCGGAATGAACCGCCAACTTATCCAGCATATGTTCTACGCAGCGGATGCCCTTTCAGCTGCAACCCATCACTGGGAAACATCCATACACACTCATTGACACACATACACTACGGACAATTTAGCCTACCCAATTCACCTATACCGCATGTCTTTGGACTTGTGGGGGAAACCGGAGCACCTGGAGGAAACCCACGCCAACACGGGGAGAACATGGAAACTCCACACAGAAACGCCAACTGACCCAGCCGAGGCTTGAACCAGCGACCTTCTTGCTGTGAGGCGAACGTGCTACCCACTGCACAACCGTGCAGCCCCATCAAAATTGGTATCGAATATCGATATTTTTCAGTCAGAAATTCCAGTATCGTGCCTTTTGGACTAAAGGACTGCTGACATACCTGGTATAATATTTAACTTTACTTGAAAATACAAAAGATTGAATGGTTCAGTTTAGTTTTTTTTTTTTTTTTTACTTCATTTTAAAGGCACTTTATTGCATTTTGAATAAAGCATTTTGTTGATGTAAAAATATCTCTCACTCTCATATTCTAGCCTTTTTTATCTTTTTAAAAACATCTAAAATTGTATACTCTTAAAGTTGTAGATTTTTTTCCTCAAGGTATTGAAAATGGTATCGAATATCGATATTTTTCAAGGTACCATATCGATGTTAGGCATTCCAGTATTATGACATGGTAAAATGGTATCGAATATCGATATTTTTCAAGGTACCATATCGATGTTAGACATTCCAGTATCATGACTTGGTAAAATAGTATTGATATTTTTAAGGTATCGTTTCGAAGTTACATTTACATTTAGTCATTTAGCAGACGATTTTGTCCAAAGCGACAATGTGTCTGGTGCAAATATGCAAAACTGGTGTAAGTGTCGGTTAAAATGTCAGAAAAATGAAAGAGTGTGTTTTCTACAGGTGCTTTGTCAAGCCCACTTACCTGTGTGAGGCACACTCAGTATTAATAATGTTTTGGTGTCGTTGTGTGGTGACAACCTCATTGTAAGTTAGAAATTACAATATCATGACAACACTAGAGCCACCTCATCCTGCAGCCGTCTTTGGTTCTTCTCTTCCTCCTGCAGCTGTTGCCTGAGTCGAAATGCTTGGCGCTCAGCTGTGCCTATATTCCTCTCCAGCTCCTTATTGTTCTCTATCTCACGCTCCATGAAGTCCTTCCTCTCCTTGATCAAATCATTCTTCTCTCTTATTGCTTGGTTTAACTCTGCCAGCATCTAGGAAATCAAGTGTTTTACTTTCAAAAGTTAAATAAACTCTTCTGAAATAAAGGACAGAGATAGTTATCTTATAATGAAAATGGCCAAGTATATGATTATACAAGTCAAAATTATTAGCCCCTATATATTTTATTCCCCAATTTCTGTTTAACAGAAAGAAGAATTTTTCAACACATTTCTAAACATAATAGGTTTAATAACTAATTTCTAACAACTGATTTCTTTTATCTTTGCCATGATGACAGCACACAATATTTTTCAAGATACTAGTATTCAGCTTAAAGTGACATTTAAAGGCTTAACTAGGTTAATCAGGCAAGTAAGGGTAATAAGGCAAGTCATTGTATAACAGTGGTTTGTTCTGTAGACAATCGAAAAAAAAACATATTGCTTAAGGGGGCTAATAATATTGACCTTAAAATGTTTTTTTAAAAGATTAAAAACTGCTTTCATTCTAGCCGAAATAAAACAAATAAGATTTTCTCCAGAAGAAAAAAATATATTAGGATATACTGTAAAAAACATCCTTGCTCTGTTAATCATCATTTGGGAAATATTTGAAAAAGAAATAAAAAGGAGGGCTAATAATTTTGACTTCAACTGTATATGATTACATCTACAGAAAAAAAAGACTGAAGACATTTATTGACTTTTAATATTAAAAGAGTGCCATCTTCAGTTTACCATGGCACACTGCTGTATATCCTGGTCTCTTTTCTTCATCTGTTCAATGGTGTTCTCCCACTGGCTGATCAGTTCTTGTCTTTCCATGTGAGCCTGACGAAAGCTCTCGGCTGTCTTGTCCAAAGCTATCTACATCCAAAAATACAAAGTGAAAAATACAAGTAGGCCTGTCACAATAATCAATATATTGACTTATCGCACAACACAATCATTTTTGGTGATGCAATATATATTGCCCATACATAAAAAACAATTCTAGCAACATTTTAGCTGATTGTGCAACATCCCTATCTCTATTGGAGGTGTCAGTGTCAGTATAGTTAAAAAAACACTATAGTATTTACTATAAATTACTTTAGTATATTTTCATGTGGGTGTCTGACAACTGAAAATAGATCCGGTAGCAGATATCGCAGCCTCTGTTACTTTTGTTAACATTTATTATTATTTATTTATTTAGGATATACGTTTTTACATTCCGATTCCAATGTCTAATTATGAAATTGTTAAAGTGACTAATTAAATGAAATATTCTTAAGAATAAAATATTATTTGTTCCGAGTGTACTTGCATTGTGATGATATTATATTGTCATATATAATGAGTGGCATAAAATGGTCCTAAAATGACGATAATATAATTTATCACAATACATTTTGGTGCAATTTATCGTACAACAAAAAATAGATATCGTCACAGGCCTAAATACAAGATCAATGTCTATTAGAATAAAGACACGTTCAAATCATAAAAATGTCATCTCACTAAGCACTGAAAACTATCCATCACCTGTGAAGCAACAGTCTCAGTGAGCTCACTGTCCAATGTTTTTCTCTTCTGGTTGGATTCAAGAGTCAGCTTCTCGGTCTTCAGAGTCAACTCCTGATTCGAAAGACAGCAGAAATTATCTTGATTAAGACATAGCAGTTATTTAGCAAAAATTAATTAATTAAAACATATCTTAGTATTTTTAATATATCTGCCTACATGTGAACTTTTTTATTTAATTAATTAAAACAAATTAAATTAACTTCAGAATATTATCAAAACTATAATGTTATACCAATGACATTTAAATAACACTGATAGATTATTATTTAACTTATTTTAGTTCAATCATATGATTATTTTTTTGGATTGTGATATTACCTTGACAGCTTTGAAATGCTTTGAAAGCATTTTTACCATTGATTTTGTTTCAGCATCATGAAAATATATTAAATACTATGAACATATACATTTTAAATGTATATACAGTGGGGAAAATAAGTATTGAACACGTCATGTTTTTTCCTGGGAATAATATTTCTAAAGGAGCTGTTGACATGGAACTGCACCAGATTTTGGTAAAAACCCAAACAATACAAACATAAAATAAAACAAAACAAAAAAAGTCTGAAAAATGAGTTATTTGTAATAACAATGAAATGACACAAGGGGAAAGTACTGAAATGTATTTAATACTTTATAGAAAAGGCTTTTTTGGTGAGCTTAAAGAGGCCTCTCATATGGAGAATGAAGTCACATGAATTGCTCAGGTGTGAGTTTTTAACAGACTTCAACAGAGTGTAAAAATCTTGATGGTTCTGTGGGTCTCGTCTATCAAATCTGATCTTTATTTTGTATTTTCTATTCAAGTCAGGTGATTGGCTGGGCCATTCTACAGCTTGATTTTCTTTCTCTGAAAGTATTTGAGAGTTTCCTTGGCTGTGTTTTGGATCATTGTCTTGCTGAAATGTCCACCCTGGTTTTCTCTTCATCATCCTGATTATGTAAATGTTGGACTGAAGCAGCTAATATTCATTTAGGGCAGAGGGTTGCTGAAGAACTACTAAGAGATTTCAGCTGGTGTCTGGGCTTTCACTGCCTTTCTACACCTCCCTTTCTTCAATACTTTCTCCCTGTGTCATTTCATTTTATTCAACCCAGGCTCATTCTGAATATGTATCCCTATATACATTTCTGGAGACCGGCAAATACATCCCAGGAGGTACGTTTTTTTGCAGTTTTTGTTTTCGTGAATCCACCAGAGGCCACTGTGTACACTTTTTGAGATCTCAAGCGAGTCCTTTTTTCGTAAATCCACCAGAGGCCTCTGTTGACTGACTGACTGACCGATCGACTGACCCACCCTCCTCCTTCCCTAAAGCCAACCGATAGTGTTTTCAAAAGCACCGATTGACCAGCACCAACCCACTTCCCTAAACCCAACCGACAGTTTTGTCAAAAGCAATCCAGAAAAAGAAAAGCTTTTGCTGCTTGATTTTTGCCACGTTTTTTACCACATTCCCACCCTGTTATTTACTTGTTTATTTTACTTTTTGGCTTTTGTTTTACCTGCTTTCTGGAACCGTTCTTCACCAGACTCGAACCCCATGATCACGGTCAACTCCGCTCCACATCACAAGTCCGCCGACGTACACGGCGAGCCACTGGACAAACTGGTAACAGTGGAAAAGCCGCCCATACGGAGGTAAGCGTTCAGCTGGTAAGCGCGAAAAGGAACGGCGTTATACCGCCCCGTAGCGTTCATTTTAAAGACGAAATGCAGCCAAACGTACCTCTGGCTACATAATTCGCGATCACCAGAAATGTATATAGGGGTATGTATTCAGAATGAGCCTATGTTGATTTTATTACATATAACTTTATTTGTAAACTAATTAGTTTTGGTTGCATATATGGATTTCTTTGGTTGTTACCAACATCCAATTTAAAATTTAAAAGAAAAGAAAGAAATAAAGAAATTAGTTTTTTGAGAAAAATTGTGACGTGTTCAATACTTATTTCCCCACTATACGGTGCTGCAAATGCATTCAACCCAGGTAAACAAGTATGAACAGTAGTCACTGTACTGAACTACAAACTCACTTTAATCTTCCTCTCATCTTGTTTGGCATACTTGATGATAGCCATGGTGTCTTCATCTTTGTGTGCTGATTCCTGCAGCCAGGCCTCCAGGGTCTGCTGATCCCAGTTCAGCTGACTCGTCAGTTCATCAAGCTTCTGAGTGGCTTTAAAGATGCTGTTCTGCACAGATTATTGACAGAATTACACTAAGATTATGACCATGTCCATTTGTAATCTGTAACAGATGTATTAATATATATATATATATTTTAAATTATGCTAAAAAATATATATATATATATATATATATATATATAATATATTACGTAAGCTGCGTAAAAACCACATTTTTAGCAATAAACACTCTCCTTTTGCAATATTCTAATATACTTTGATGAAAATGTTGAAATAGAATGAACGTTAAATGAAAAGTTTATATCAGGATAAAATTTTTGCAACATTATAAATGTGTTTTTATCGGTTTAATTAATGCTGCTTCTAAATAAGAAAAAGAACAAGAATAAGAATAAGAAATAAATAATAAGAAATTAAGAACATTTTAAAAGCATTAACCCAGAAATGTGTAAATGTATTCGTAATACATATTTGTGACCCTGGAACACAAAACATCTTGTGGTGCACAGTTATATTCTTGACAATAGCCACAAATACATTGTATGGATCAAAATTAACAATTTTGGTTTACTCAAAAAAATCATTCAAATTCGATATTCAGTAAATATCCTGCTTTAAATATATAAAACTTTAGTTAGTGCATTGCTAAACACTTCATTTAAATAACTTTAAAGATGAAAAAAAAAAAATTTGAACCCTCAGATCACATATTTTCAAATAACTATCTCTGCCAAATATTTTCCAATCCTCAGAAAACAAACATCAATGGAAAGCCTACACTTCAAAGAAAATGTTGGGTTCCACACAATTGATTTGTATTGGGACCACATGAAGGAATTAAGTTAGCTTACTAGTTTTTACAAATTTAAGTGGATTGAACATAAAACAATTAAGTTGTCACCCCAAAAAACTCAAGAATTGTGTTGTTTCAGCTCGTTTTAAATAAGTAGTTTGAACAAACAGCAAATGTCAATTTTTGAGTGTATTTATTCAGCGTCCAGGTAATTAAAAAACTGACACTTATGATTAATGGCTTTTTGATCTTGAGTCACATTTAAATTTTATGAGACACCAAAAAATTTATGTTTCTGTATATTGCTTTGATACTGTTTCTGCAGGAGGACAGGTCATGTAATATGTATGGTGTAGGAGTCAGATGTGACCTCTTGTGCATTCTTCTTCTCATTCAGTGTTGTCAGTTGACTCTCCAGCCGAGTGATCTCTTGCTTCAAGCGGCCTGTCTCTCGCTCCGCCAGTGCTCTGAAATGCACTTCTGATTCATTCTGCTTCTCTCTGGCCTTGCACAAAGCCTGAACACGTGCAAACACACACAGTTGAAGTCAGAATTATTATCCCTCCTAAATTATTAGCCCCCCTATATGTTTTTTCCCCAATTTCTGTTTAACGGAGAGACAATTGTTCGAAACATTTCTTAACATAATAGTTTTAATAACTCATTTCTTATAACTGATTTCTTTTATCTTTGCCATGATGACAGCAGATAATATTTGACTAGATGTTTTTCAAGATACTAGTATTCAGCTTAAAGTGACATTTAAAGGCTGAACTAGGTTAATTAGGTAAGTTAGGGTAATTACGCAAATCATTGTATAACAGTGGTTTGTTCTGTAGAAAAATATTGCTTAAGGGGGCTAATAATATTGACCTTAAAATATTTTTGCTTTTTAAATTAAAAATTGCTTTGATTATAGCCTAAATAAAACAAATAAGACTTTCTCCAGAAGTAAAATATAGGAAATACTGTAAATATATATATATATTTGGGTTAAATGCAGAGCACAAATTCCAAGTATGGGACACCATACTTGGCCACACTACACTTCACTTCACTTCATATATCTTAAAATATTAATCATCAAAAGAAGAAAATATAGGAAGAATCGGCTTCCACTTGTGCCTGATTGTGTGAAACCTCTTGTTTGTTCAGTCAAAGAATTTATAACATCTTTGTGTTTATTCAGTTTGTTGTCAAGATTTAATGTCTTTTTGTTTCAACAAATGGAGACAGTAATCAAGAAAATTGAGGTACTGTTTAAATTAACATTATTTGTACGATATTATTTTAACGTCGTTATATTGTTATTACATCGTCACAGAAAAACTAAGAAGTAACGCAAATGGGAATGGTTTTCAAGACACCAGCTACTCTGTTTTATAAAAATAGAGAGAAAAAAACTCTTAATTTTCATAATAACCAAAATAAAAGGAGAAATCAAATCGAGAATGCACATGGAGTTATTACAATTCTAGGTCAAAGAGATCATGTAAGCGTTACCTGATTGTGTGAAACCTCTTGTTTGAGATTTTTGAGATGACCAGTCAAAGCTTTTATCACATCTTTGTGTTTATTTAGTTTGTTGTCAAGGTTTAATATGTCTTTTTGCTTCCTTCGAATCTGTAGAGAGAAGGGAGGAAAGGAAATTAAAATAATATTTAGGTATAGACCATTTCAATATGGCAATATCACTGGTCCATGAACAGTTCCTGCTTGTCTTTTTCAGAACTGTAACAAGAGGCCATTCAGTCATAACTAATGTTAACACGGCTGTCATTAAAAAAGTATCAACATGTGGAGCTTTCTGGATTCTCAGAAGCTTTGATGAAAGATCTAAATGAAAGATCTAAAACAGGAAATACATTAGGACCATTGTTATTGTTTACATCCCTCAAAATGGTCTATAACGTTCCACAGACACACACGGAACCCACAATGCTATTATTATTTTAACAGTGAAGTAAATTTGAGGAACGTTAGATATATTTCACACTCACCTCTTCCTCTAATGCTTTATTTTCTGCATTAGCAACAGGGATAGCAAAATCCGCGTCCCAACCAACTTCTTCTAACAGAGCGCTAGACATTTTGCCCTGTTTCAGACGCTGTGTAAAACGCCAAAATACTGAAGGCTGGAGCAGATTACGAGACGTTTATTGTTGTGTTTTCAACCTTCGTTTCCTAGCAACGACGCTAACTATTGAAGTACCGTTTTCAACCTACAGGTGACGCCAAACGCTCCTCTAAAGAGAAGCATTCATTCATTCATTCATTCATTTTCTTTTCGGCTTAGTCCCTTTATTAATCTGGGGTCGCCACAGCGAAATGAACCGCCAACTTATCCAGCATATGGATATATTCATTTTACGCAGCAGATGCCCTTCCAGCTGCAACGCATCACTGGAAAACATCCATACACACTCATTCACACACACATACACTACGGACAATTTAGCCTACCCAATTCACCTATACCGCATGTCTTTGGACTTGTGGGGGAAACCGGAGCACCCGGAGGAATCCCACGCAAACACGGGGAGAACATGCAAACTCCACAGAGAAATGCCAACTGACCCAGCCAGGGCTCGAACCAGCGACCTTCTTGCTGTGAGGCGAACGTGCTACCCACTGTGCCACCGTGCAGCCCTAAAGAGAAGCATAGAAAGGAAAAAGTAACAACAAAATAGCTAATCCATGCTAAAAATAGGAACTTTTCCGTCAATTCTAGTGGTTTTGTAATAGTAGTTTGTTTTAATGATATTAATGGTGTTGGTTTTGTGAGTCTTTCCTGGTCATTTTATGTTTTCTTTATATTAAAACCAATAAATCCTACTGGATTACGTCCCATGTCAACACAGAAGCCATTCAAATGTATGGTTAAAATGTGATGGTTTGAAATGGGTTTAATGGGATTTGTAGTGGAAACCATTAGAATCTTCTGTGGTTTTCTTTTCAGCAGGGATGTTTGATTTTGTAGAGTTCAGATAACATTTCCTCCCAATTCAACCTTTTTCTTTTTGCTGGACATTACAATTGGTCAGAATAACAAATGTTTTCCTTTAGGCTGTTGTCATTTATTTTATTTTTCATTTGTAATTGAAAAAAAAGGATTATTCCACCAAAATAGTAGTTTTTTTTCCAACTGCTTACACACAAAGTCTTTCCATGTCACACTATTTCTGAAACCTGTCACTCAACATGCAAAACTACACTCAAATCTCCAAAAAGCTATTTCTCAGCCTTGAACTCAGTTTTCAATTGCATATAACACTTTTTTTCAAAACACTACACACAATTCTCTTCCTAAAACACAAAAATCTAACAGTAAGCTACTTGCCTTCCTTTTCCAAGCACAACAATCACAACGCAACACTGACCCGGTTACACACACACACACACACACACACACACACACACACACACACACACACACTCTCACTGACACACACACACACACACACACACACACACACACACACACACACACACGTGGAAACACTAATTTCTTAACTGATCACTAACTAATTACTGCTTTACTGTAGTATACGCCTATAAATAGGTCAAAGGTGACAGAACACCGGGATGTTCTGGTCCAAAAAACCCCCCCAAAAAACTGGCTTGCCACCCATCCACAATTTGTAGTTTTGTACCTACCGCATATTCACCTTTTCTACTCCCCAAAATGTTATTTCTTTTTACATTTTTACATACAGTATGTTTATGGTTTTGTTGTATGGTACTGTATACAACAGTTATGTTTGGCATCAGTTTTTACATTGCATTGATGTTTACAGTGTACCTGTTCCTCCTCTCAGTAGGTCACTGTCACTGTAGAGCAGTTCATTGTATTGAAAATGTAAATATAAGCCTATGAAAGAGCAAAGAGCTTTAGATTTAGCACAAGTGTTTACGTGGTATACCCAAACATTTACTATTATGAAAGACGTGTTTGCCATTTGATGTAAATGTTTCATTCTGACATGTGTTTATGGCATTTTGAATGAAGTGTTATTGTTAAGGGCATTTTGTGTGCAGTTTTGAGAATCATGTATAGAGTTTGGAAAAAGGGGACATTGCTTTGAAAACGTGTGTAAGCAGTTGGAAAAAAACTGTAATGTTACTCCTCTGAAAAATGTATACAAATGTGGAAGCTTTTTGCTGTTATGCCAAAAAGTTTATTTTTAACTTAAAAAGTCATCACTAGTTTACAGAATAAAACAATAACAAAACAAACATTATGTTTTACATATAACAGTTATGAATCTAGGGACAGCTCGGTGGCGCAGTGGGTAGCGCTGTCGCCTCACAGCAAGGTCACTGGTCGCCAGGTCGCTGGTTCGAGCCTCGGCTGGGTCAGTTGGCATTTCTGTGTGGAGTTTGCATGTTCTCCCTGTGTTCGTGTGAGTTTCCTCCAGGTACTCCAGTTTCCCCCACAAGTCCAAAGACATGCGCTATAGGTGAATTGGGTAAGCTAAATTGTCTGCAGTGTATGGGTGTTTCCCAGTGATGAGTTGCAGCTGGAACGGCATCCGCTGCGTAAAACATACGCTGGATAAGTTGGCGGTTCATTCCGCTGTGGCGACCCCAGATTAATAAAGGGACTAAGCTGAAAAGAAAATGAGTGAGTTATGAATCTAGAAAAAACTTTTTTCCACAGCTGTATACAGTATGGACATTTAGTCTTTTACAGCGAACCGTCAAAATGACACTTCGGAAATCCTCCATGCCATGCATGACTTTCTTTTTTCTGAGGCATAAAATAACATATTTTGATAAATGTTTTAAAGGTCTTCATACATGAAATGAAAGAATAGTATCCAAAATGGTTTTGTAACCATTATTCATCTAAACACCATGTTCTGTGTTCATATTTTTAAAATACGTAAAATAAACAGGTCAATAAAAGTTGCACTGTGTGGGTAAACACTGATAACATACACACATAGAGAAAATAAAACTATTTTCAAGGCCATCTGACTTTATTCATCAACTATAACCTGATTATATCATATGGATTATGTGAATTATCAAAGTGCTGAATGAACTGCAAACACAGTATATCAATACATCAAATGGAGTCATAATCAAGGAAAACTGAGGTACTGTTCAAAATTAATATTATTTCTACGATTGTAAAATATAATATTTTTAGTTATGACCTATTGATTTAATCAAAACCAAACAAGCAAAGTTGAAGTTACTGTCTGGATATCAACAGAAAATGTACATCGTCACAATAAAACACAAAAGTTAAACGTGACTGGTTTTCAAGACACCAGCTACTCTGTTTTATAAAAAAAGAGAGAGAGAGAACAATCAAAAAACTCGACATATAATTTTCATAAAAACCAAATGGAAAGGAAAAACAAACATTCAAAGCGAGAATGCACATGGAGTTATTAAAATTAAGATTTTGACATTTCCTAACTGTATCTGTTTGAGCTTGCTCAACAAACCGCTTCATCTGAATGAGACCACTGAAGAAGTGCCAGATTCAATACAATCCTGTATGAAGAAAAAAAAAAAATGGCCCAAAAAGACAAAAGCCCAAACCACCATTAGATGACTGAAGAGAAAAGATGCCTTTAATGTCTCTGGTTTGTATAAATGTCTCAGTCCTGAGGGTTTGGAAAAGGCAATGCAGATCTCAGTTCAGTCTTCTGTGCTCAGCAGAAGCTGTTTGTTTTCAATGAGGTCCAGAAGTCCCTCAGAAGGAATGTACTTATACAGCTGTACTCTTGGTGCCAATGCACGGCCGCGCAAACTCCACAAAATCGTCAATAAGAACTGGCCAGGCTCCTAAAAACAAGAAAGAAACAATTCAGTCTCATGAATGGAAGCCTTTTTAATTTTAACAACAAATAAAGGGATAGCTCACTCAAAAATGAAAATTCTGTCATAATTTATTCATCATCCACTTTCTTCTGTTGAACACTGGTGTAGTGTTTAATGCTTTGATAATGCAATTGCATATCGTCTCCACTAGATGGCATCTTAGGTTTGACTACAGCGAGGTTACCATGGTTACATGATAGATGCATAGTGGAAGTGGCGACAGGGGGCTGTTAGTGTTCTGTAATCAAGATTATGAGTTATAAAACCCCATCCAAGTGGCTTGTCATATATATAATATAAGGAGGAAGATACTTGGAAAAAACATTAATTGACTTCTAACTACAGATGTCGATGGTTGTTTTTTTCCAGCATTTTTCAGAATATCTTGTGCTACGTTTACATGACAACAAATGTAGACAAGTTTTACCCTTGCATTTAAAAAAATAAATAAATCACGTTAATTGGAGTCGAACACTGAACGTGATGCTGCGCAACATCTTTTAGAATTGTAAACATTGTTTTCTATGTGGGTATGCACACTGAGACCGTAATTCGGTGTATGTTTGCATTGTTTTACCATGTAATGAAAAGGCGATCCGCAATCAAATCAATCCACGCTTGTGAAAACATCCTAAATCGATGTATTAGGGGTCGATTACACCGAACGCGCTTTTACGTTCTAAAAACGCAAGGTGCACTGCAATGCATTTTTGTTGACAAGAAAAAAAAAGTAGTGCAGTGCACTTTTTATGTCGCTAGGCAACGACTGAATAAGCTGAGTATTGTGCGCAAGTGTTGCTGTTGATATTGGTATAATTTTAATATTTAATAATATTGTGATATTCAAGATTTGTGAAGTCATACAGCACTGGATAACTCAAAACAGCGACCACTAGTCTCTCCTCTATCTTTAAAAGTCTCTGTAGTCATCTTGACAACACAAACACTGCTGTCACCTCAACGGAAACCCCGCCTCTGCTTTCATTTGATTGGAGAATGAAAAAGACGCGACTGACTTAACACACTTTTTCTGCTCAGTTTCCTTTTTATTCAACTGCGAGCGTACAGCGCGCAACGACAAAAACGCGAGGCGCAGCAAGCAGTTAAAACTCGAGGCACGCAGGGTGCATAAGCAGCGCGCAAAATGCTCGTGGCCGTTAGCAAATCATTCAAAGAAGGCGCCTCTCAGCGCAAAAAGTGCGTTCGGTGTGATCGGCCCCTTACGTATGTCAGGGCAGCATTTGGCGCTGTCACCTTGTTCAGTGCTAATGTGCATGTAGAATTTGCCGTGTGTAAGATGCGTCTTTGTTGTTGGTTGTAATGTGAAGTGAATCTACACTTTGCTGATGAAGTGTTAGCAAACACTTGAGCTAAAACAATACTACCATGTACTCCATCATTGTTGTGTGTTTGTTTTGCGCTTGACGTTAACCTACACCTGCCTAAACACTAGGGCTTGTTGATAAAAATCGACAAAATCGCATCTGAGATTTAATAAAAAAGCTGCAATTGTCTTGCACATCATGTGAGGAAAGTTGTGATGTGATCAGTAGTAAATATCCTCCAAAGGCTAGAGGGCGCACTTGTACAGAACCACCAAATATGCCCTGAAGAAACATGCGAAATCCTTACAGCGGTTGGAGAATAAACAGGAGATTTAGTAGTTAATAAACACACAACCACATCAGCATATAGTTTATCTGAGTATTATTCTTCTTATTATTTTCCTGATAATAACAAACACTTAATACACAAATACACTTCATAAAGTGGGGGGAACTATGACGTCATGTATGCAAAAAATCCAGAGGTGAGTTAGCATTTTAGCAGTTCTGGTTTCATCGTCCCAGAGTCGATGGTTTTTTTTTTTAATGGGATTTCGGTTAAATCGCTTAAATAAGGATCGTGGTTAACACAAACTTAAGATACTTTCACGTTTTATTCTACAACACATCAGTTACATCCCACTCTTGAGTTTTTAAATCTGTTGTGCTTATTAAAATAGCTGTATGCTAACAATTTGCTAAATGGGACTACAGGTAATGTCGGAGACAGGCTATAATAGGTTATAGCCCGTTTTACAGCTTGCGTTGTAACTTTTGGATTTAACGTTTTTTAATTTGTCTGTTTTTCCAAGTAAGAATTTTAGAAGTAATATTTTCCAGGGGCATTCATATTGTGTGAAGATAATAATGCCTTTGTCACTTGTAACGTTAGACACCTGCGTCATGGCAGATTCATTTGTTGATTATTTATTTTGATAGAACTATTTTATGAAAACATGTATTTTTTACTTATTTTAAATATTTGATACGGCTTACTACAGTGCAGTTTCTTGTCTGCTATCAGTACAAATAGCCTGTGTGATGACGTTTGAAAAATATATTATATACTGAATCATCTGTGCTTAACATTAACATATAAATCTAATGACTGATCGTCTTGTTAGGGTTAAGGTTTTATTTTCAGTCGAACAGATTTAACATATAAATGCATGTCATAACTGCAATGCACCACACTCCTCACGTGGCTCTTATACATCACTATACAAAAATTGTCTTATTACTATGGCTTTAACTGCATTGTTTTATGCATACTTTCGGTTAGATCTGGTGTACATGTACTGTATATAAACTATATTTATTTATTTTAGTTCTTAGCAGTATATGTGACTGCACTTCATGGACTGCTTTTCACTGTACATCGTGAAAATAAAGATTACTGAATCTTTCTCTCTCCATGACGGGACTTATATATTCCCTTTTGCCTTATTTCTGCTGTCTATGAAAAAGATTTTGGGATTTGAAATTGATAGGTTTTCACTCTTCAGAGAAGGTATATTGCGGTGACATGCATGCACAACAATTATTCATGCATTATGATAAATGTACATGTTTTAAAACTTTTACAACAACTGTAAAGCACAACAAGAAACATTACCCACGAGAAAACTATCCAAGAAGCACATAGACCATTTAAAAATGTGTTGTTTTACGCATTTGCATTTGTTTATAATATAGCATGGATTACAATATAATAAATCGACAGAGTAAATCCTTGTCATAAACCATATTTCTAAAAATAAGCTTGAAAAGTTATCGGAAGAAGTGTGGTGGTGACGTTGCAGGCGAGCGTCCTGAAGTCAGTGTAGTTCGTTTATAGCCTAATGTTAGCTTTTCAGTTCTTGCGTTTGCATTTATGATCCAAAAGTCATAAAAGTTATATTATCTTGCGAAGATTATCTTGATCGACAAAACGTGCAAGTATAATGAAGTATGTTTGAACACAGAGATTATCATTTGCAATATTCGAAAAGCCTATAGGAAAATACTATGGGGATTTTCTCGAGGGAACAAGTGTAATGCCGATTGGCCAACAAAGTGACATCACAGTTTCTATTGAATATGTATTATACACACAGACATCCCCTTTTTGAAAGAACACTATATACTGTATAACTGCAGGTTAACTGTCCACCCTATACACCAGTTTCTCAACCACATTCCAGGAGGACCACCAGCTCTGCACATTTTCCATGTTTCCTTAACCAAACACACCTGATTTAGATCATCAGCTCATTAGCAGAGACTGAAAGACCTGAAATGAGTGTGACAGAAAAAGGAGACATCCAAAACATGCAGTGTTGGTGGTCCTCCAGGAACGTGGTTGAGAACCACTGCTATACACAACTCCTTAACTTTTCTAAATTTGACTAATGTAGTAATAATGTGAGTAAAAATGATAATTATTATGAACTGTACTATACAAATAAACTTGAATAAGAAAATATGTAATGATGCAACGCCTTTGTCACTGCTTAGAATAGCATGAAGTATGTTGTGTGCTTTATTCTGTGTAAAAAGCCACATCATTTCACCGAACAACTCATTTTAAAAACTCGACTGGACTTATGGAATGAATAAGTAAAAATGTCATTACACTTGCAATTTGCATGTGCTTTCAGGTGTAACATTAACAACATTTACTCCAAATGGCCACTATGAACCTACGCAAACATCTGTCAATATGGCAGAATGATTATCTGCAATTTGACTATTGCATGATGCAATATTTTTAAAAGCTTGTCACTGAACTATGGCTCAATGTAGAGATTTACAGCTGATTAGAGAGCCGGCTTTACTGACAAAAGCGCACAACAATCATATGTGATTTATCATGCAGCCATACTAAACACGTACTATTCATGTGCATGACGTCCATATGACGCTATACAGTTTGGGGACTGTTGTTTTGGTTTTGTTTTGCATTTATAGGATACGCAGGTTGGCTGTGTTGGACGTCAATCATTTTCGGGACACGGACTGACGTTCGATGATGCAACAGAGGAGCTCCAATCGTTGCGCTGCAGGACGGTGGGACACTATATAAGGGAAACGCCGCATCAGTTTGGGATAGCCAGCATTTCGTGTCAACTTGAGCTGTGTTCGATATTTGTTTTATGTGTGTTTCTTCCCTTTTTGCTTTGTTCTGCCGTTGTTTGTTTAACTTTTGTTGGTGTGTTTGATTTGAAATGTAATATTGAAACATTTTTGTTTCAAACTCTTGAGAACATTGTATCTGTGTGTTATTCTGGATGGAGGACAGGGAATAGGTAATGTTGCGTTCCTACAAAAAAATCTAGTGGTTAAAAATAAATAGGAACGAACAATTATCAGACAACAACACATTCTTGATCAGATTTTTTTGATCACCATCAGGCAATCATTTTTGTTTATTTTTTTGCACACATGATGGAAAGAATGTACTGATGCCCCGATTTAACTTTTGGGAGAGGTCCGACACAATCAACGATCACTCGCACAAAGGGTTCACCTACAACTGGAATGGGACACAAAGGAGCTACAGGTATCTTTTGATTCGGCTTTCCAGTCTTTTGGCAGATCTCACATTGACAGCAAAACTTAGCAACAGAAGTTTTTAAGCCAGGCCAAAAGAAATATTTTGAAATATGATGGTAAGTCTTATTTACCCCTAAATGTCCTGACAGCACATTTTTGCTCTGTCACGTGATATACATGGTGCACATGCAGTTAAACACACTAGGTTACGGATTTGTGCCACACTTGTAAGTTTTGTTTGGAAAGAGAGAGTAGGTAAGATACGACGTCTTGGATGTTAAAGGTTTAGTTTTTGTTTTATTTTGTAGTTATAGGGGAAAAGTTAAATGGGTTAGTGAGTTGATTTTTGTTTTATTCTTTTCTTTGGCACGGTCCCGTTCCCTTTGTCCTCCCTATGGCTGTTAAATTTGGTTGATTCATTTGCGAAATTGTTGTTTTCTTATTTTTTATTACTACTTTTGTGTGAAACTGTATTTTTCTATAAGCATTTAAACATCCACAGCTTGTTTATAATAAACAAGATCACTTAAATAGTATTTTCGTGTCTTGTTGTTCCTCATTTATTATAAATGGCAGTAATAATTACAACTGGCCTAATGTTTTCCCTTTCGTTCCCCCTTGACCATCAAAAAGTAACAGAAAGGACGTAACAACTTCATTGTTTTCAAAGGTGTTCACACTCACACAACAATGGTAGCATTTTCAAAAATTTACACTATGAATTTTAGGCATTTTCAAAGAAATATACAGTTGTCATGTAAACGAACAGGTAAAACGTATACATTTTTTTTTTTTTAAATCAGTTTCTGGTGGAAAATTTTATCGTGTAAATGGCCCCTTTACAGGTTTTGTGTTCAACAGTAGAATGAATATCATAAAAGTTTGAAACCACTTGATTGAGGAAACTGTAAGGAAATTTTCATTTTTGGGGAAACTATCCCTTTATGTTTTACCTTTAAACTTTTGACATTGTAACCAGACTGTTAATACTAACTAGTTCTCAAAATATAGTAAAATGCTTACATGATAAAATATGTGAAAAAAAAGTTTAAACTAACCCTCCTCGTCGTAGTTTGACATATCATCTGTGATCATCGTGCTGAAATCTAACAAAAGGTTCCATGTGTCTTTGGGAATGGATCGCTTATGATGCTCCTGCAAAACATTGACAACCAGTTTTACAGATATGAAACATTATTTTGACTAGTTAAGGCTGCTTTGTTAATACATAACACAACTTTATTCAACATTTTTAGCAATTTCAATTTAAACGAAAAGCCTTAAAGGGATAGTTCACCAAAGAGATTTTAATTCTGTCATCATCTTGATGACAGAAAAGAAGATATTTTGAAAAAACCATGACTTCCATAGTATTTGTTTTTACTACTATGGACGTCAATGGTTGCAGGTGTTTAGCTTTATGCAAAATATCTTATTTTGTGTTCAACAGAATAAAGATACTCAAAGATTTGGAATTATTTGAGGGTGAGTAAATTTTCATTTTAGGGTGAACTATCCTTTAAGACAACACAGTCAAGTCCAAAGTATACTTCAGTATTTACACATGCATTGCAAGTGACACAAATTTTGTCAACAGAACAATCTACACATACTGTACATCACATGTGTAAAACTAAGTTCCCTGAGGACAGTTTAGCTTTAGCCCTGATCAATCTAATTGAGTCCTTCATGCTTTGTTTGAAAGCTACAGGTAAGAGTGTTGAATCAGGGTTGGAACTAAACACTGCAGGTAATGGAGTTTGACACCCCTGCTGTACACAATTTTTTGCTCTCACATGCAGTTTGAACTGTTTTTTGCACTAGAACACTGAACCAGGCCATTGTTTCACATTCAGAAAAGAAACAGAGTAGAGAGAACAAAAACAAACTGCAAAAAGACAGCAAAAACAACTAATTCCTGATGAGTTCTTGTGTGAGAGCAGGGATGTCAAAAGTACAGACTTCAGCACCAATCAGTACTGGAATTTTTAAAATGTCCACTTCTCCTAAACATTTGAGAGCTGTTGGGCAGGTTCTCAAACATTGGAGTGTTTGTAAGCCGTGTCTACCAGAGAAGCTGTCTATGAGCAGATGAATAAGTCATCTGGATTAGCTGATGCAGCTTTTAAACACTCCAGTGGTCATGTATCAGTGTAAGTGATTGGCGAAAAGC
Source organism: Danio jaintianensis (assembly GCA_903798115.1). Classification (NCBI taxonomy): domain Eukaryota; kingdom Metazoa; phylum Chordata; class Actinopteri; order Cypriniformes; family Danionidae; genus Danio; species Danio jaintianensis. The sequence goes on from CAIGQV010019086.1 coordinate 1,682,735, forward strand.
ATGAAGCGATGATCATTGGAGCTAATCACAGTCATATCTGTTGAGCATGTGGACACAATGGCCAATAAGCAGTGTTATGCCGAGTTCAGACTGCACGATTTTCAAAGTAGTCGTGTCACAGATGTTTTCACACTGCATGACTATCTGGGGCAGCATTCCGTCACTGCTGTTTACACTGCAAAATGGATCGTCGGGTTTCACACTGCATGACTTCACAATAGGAGAATCGCCGACAACTTTGTCTCAGTCCGTAAACTACGTCTCACAGCCAAACACATACGAGAATTGACATGGAAGCAACGCGAGGTCACACATTATATGTTTTGTTATTAAGGACATAATGAGAAAGAAGCCTTTAGTGAGGTAGAAAATTTACTTATTTTGCTCACCTGGGTTTTGAAGGGAATTAGTAATTTAAATTAAACTTTTTTTCTTTTTCGACCCGGTTGTGGTATTGCTCAGATAACACATCAAATGGACACGGGTGCTCCTGCCAAATTTCCACTAGTTTTTCCTCCATTTCTTGGGTGCAAAAAAAAAAAGAAGCCCTTTTAACTTCCCCTCCAATCTCCCGCTGGCCTGCAGATACCCATACTAGCTGATGCTGCTCTCTCATTGGCTGTAGGTAATCGCCGATGTTATTTTCAATCATAACACGTTTCACACGGCATGATTTGAATCGCTAACAGGTCCAGATATTTAGCATGCCAAATATCTCACAGGTGTCAGCGACTCATTGGCGATTCTCTCAGATCGTGTCTGATAGTTCACACTGTGTGATTGTTACTCATGTGAACGAGCACTGATTTGCCTGTGATTTCAGGCATTTGTCTGCAATTTCTCAAAACCTGTTGGCGAGTCAAAATCGGGGCTAAAATCATGCAGTCTGAACTCGGCATTAAAGCACCTGCTAAACAGCTCTCAAATGTTAGCATGAATAGAATAAGTTTTTACAATTTCAGCACCTAAGTTGGTACGTTTGAGAACCCTATGAGACAGGATTAAAGATGCAATCAACTTTTTTCAACAAATAAAAAATGCATATCTTTTGCCCATAACTTCTGCTGTGAAAAAGGCACAAACACTGAACATCAAATGGCCATGTATGTGCCTGCAATTCAGTGGAGAATGCTTTTAAAGGCTGTGTGTTTGTGTGTACGCCAACTGAAGTGTGATGTTTGGGATTTAGGTGATGGTTGTAATTTTTGATAATCAATGAAATAATCAATAAATAAATACCAATACTCACCAATAAAAATTTGTTCCATAGATCTAGAAATTTAAAACGTCCAGCCAATATTAAATTCCAGTATGCAATTGCCATTTCTAGGTCTAGAGAAAAAAACAAAACAATAAAACTGAAAAAACACTAGTTAACTACACGAAAATCAAACTAAGAAAGGAAAGCGAACCCAACACATGCCTAAGCCCTTCTGTCCTGGATTCTTAGCAAAGTTAAATGTGAACTGATAGAAGTCTTTAAATTTCCCTTGGTCCTTCAACTCTTGCTCCATCCTGGGTAGCTGTGCTTTGAGTTTTTCTATGTTGTCACACCTTGACAAGACAAAAATATGGTTAATTCACACAATGCAGTGAGGAAACTTATTCAGACAGTCTTGATGTGGTGAGAAGAGTAAAAAGAACAAACATTTACCCTTGTTCAGCCATTCCCTCCACGAATTCTTGTTTGGAAAACTCGCACTGTGTTGCGGCTCGAAACTTCCAAGCGATTAGCAGTACACTTATACTGGCTGGATCAAGTCCTAAATCATCACAGAACTGCTGGATGCCATCTATACCGATCTTGTTGTCATCTTGAGGGTCTGTAATGATTAATAAGACACGTTCTTTCTTTCATAGGTAGGTGTAATAATAGGCATAGTTATGATTATTCACAATACATTTTTAGACTTTTACATAACTAAAAACACTATTCAGAAATAACAATATCCTCCTTAATGCTTACCTCTGTACCGATTATAGAGCTGTTCTAATTTTTTGCGGTCTAGTGTTCCCTTTAGATTCAGTACGTAAAGGTCGGGATGTTGGAAAAAGTTGTCTGTAGCAACGTCTAGTTTCCAATCATTCTGAGACAAACAATTGAGTGCTGTTTTCTCGTTTGACTGGGTAAAGATCATGAACTGGCGAACTTTATCCTTCTGAGAGGATTTCAGCTTGTTCTGCAATTGAAAAAAACAACATAAACAGTTAATAAGATGTCAACACAGTCACTTCTACAACAGGATATCCTTGAGTGCAGTTAAGAACCAGAATGGCTGGACTTTCACTTGATTTTTATGTTTAATCACTTATAATATAAATGATTAATTTGCTATATACTGACAAGCATGGTATAAATTATACCACAAAGACACTCAAAGCAAAACGAACGCTTAGCTGCTTTTTAGCAGCCTTTCACACTGTTTGCATACGGTTCTGTAACCGATAAAGAAACAAATAATGCTTTGCTTTGGCCCATTAATCCGGTTTGTCATTTTTGTCATGAACTTGACACCCCAGCTGTCCAACAGCTTTGACCTCGCTAGCTTCAAAGCTACCTGCACTGTATTGCTGTCTAACAATTAATTCATCACTAAACCAACTCTCCGGCATGCTATATTTAAAGGAAGGTCGTCGTCAAAATAGCCTGCTAACTAAACGGGATTCACCGTAGAGGTTTATGGGTATTTTGTGACTGTAACGCAAATTAGTAAAGGAATTTTTTTTTTTTTTTTACATTTACCATGTTTGTGATTTCCAGACTCCCTCTTCCGCTATCCCTCTCTGCACTGTACCTATTTCCGCTCATGCGCAGTGGCATTTGTACCGCAGTCAGCTGTTCGCCATAGAGACGTAGCATTCATTCATATACCAAATAATAGCCCAGTATTGACATAAGCAGAAATCTACATAACCTAATTGTAATATAAACAATACGTTCTGTTATTCTCTAAATAATATATATAATATATCAGCTCTATAATAGACTTCTATATAAGTGTGTGAATAACTTTTTTTTTCTTTTTGTCAATGTTACAGATTTACACGAAATGTACATTTATTTATTTATTTATTTATTTATTTATTTATTTATTTATTTATTTAATAAGCATTGCTAAGGAAATCCTGAAAATATACATTTTAGAATTTGTTAACATTATTTTTATAGTCATTGTGATTAATTTAAATTGCCCTAAATTTACTATCAAGTAATATCTAGTAATAAATTGTTACTTCCATCGTTGGAAAGGTCATTTTAATTAATGCAACATTAAACGTCTTTGTGATATGATATGATATGATATGATTAATAAAAATCCTTATCCACTAACCAAAAAAAACAGGAATGGACTTACTTTTTTGTGCCATTTTTTGACAAATTTGAAACAGTTTAATAAAATTTTAGCTAAATGTGTCTGTCCTATTTTTAACACAGTAGCACAGCAATATAGACCAATTGGCAATTGCTAGTTTTTATTACTGATATGTTGACAAAAATTATCTATTTATTTTATTGTATGTTTATTTATTTTTTTAATTATGCATTTATTTAGTTATGTATTTATCCATTTACATATTAACATGCATGCATGCTTGCTGACAAAATTTGTCAGAAGGGTTTCAACTAAATTTGTTGTTACACGTGTAAATATATTTCCAGCTAACAGAGTTGACAAAAGAGATGGCAAGTGTGCGAAGAGATACATTTATAAATACTATAAGATAATAAAAATATCAATATAAACCTCTATTTTTTCAGTTATTGATTTTATATGTATATATGTATATATATTATCAAGTTATGTGTATAGTGTTATTAATCCTTTGGCAATGTAATAAATCATTTCACCATGCCAATAAACTACTTGAATCTGAGGCTTTATGGGTCAAGTAGTTTTGCGTATTTCGATTAAAAAGAAGATAGAAACTGTGCACTAAAAGGAAAAGTTCACCAAAAGGTTTGATCTTATTAATTACTTACCTTCCCACATCTTCCTAATTTGTATTGCCTCAGGTACCATTCACTTTCGTTGCGTTTTTTTCATACAGTGAAAGAAAATGGTAACTGATGCTATCAGGCTCAAAAACCTCTGAGAATTCCACAGAAGAGGAGAGCTATGCCGGTTTGGAACAACACGGGATAAATAAATACACCTTTTTTTCATCGTACGGTGTACTATCCCTTTAAGTTCCATTTTAAGGCCAGAAATGTGGAGACCCCGTAGCGTCTGCACTACACTCTATCAATGGTGCAATATCCTTGCGCTTCTCAATATAGTTCCATGCAAACTTCGACATAACAAGTACAGACACTCGCAAAATTAAAACATTTGCAACTGTAATTCCATCTTTTGCCACGATTAATAAAACATTAGTCGCGTTTAGCTGTTTTTGCATCTATGCAGTTTTACTTGAAATGTACAAAAATAAGTTCCGGTTCGATAAAATCGCCGGAGATTCACGTGTTCTGCCTTTCCGAGTGAATGCCGAAGTCGGGAACGGACCATGTCTAGCGGTTCTGCTGATTACAACAGGTATAACGCTCATGACGCTCATTTTTGAAGCATTTTATTGCATACGCTGTATTTATATATGTGTTTTGTTTAACTGGAGAGGCACTGAGCTATTTATAGCAACGGTGTTGTGTATTTTGACATGGCGCGTCTGATATTAAGCAGGCCGCACAGCTAACTAACGCCAGTACCCGCGAATGATTTACTTGCATGTTGTCACGAATCTGAAAGCGGTGTGAATCTATAAGTAAGTTGCTTTTGTGCACAGCTCCTATTTTTAAGTTGTTCATGTAATGGCATTGATGTGTGTCGAAGCGACAACCATTATTTCGGCTTCACGCCCACTCTGAAATCCAACGCGTGGCCTCCATGCTTGAGGCCTTGCGTTTATACCGCCTAATTTTACCCTAAGGTTTTGTAAAAGTCTTAAGTTTTGTACTTTTTCATTTGAGTTATTATAGAGAAGCACATAATTTGCTATATAAGATCTATGCACAGCGAAAGCCGCTTTTTATGCGTCAAACATGACCAGCTGTTTGCGGTGGAAATGAGTCGAACCAAATTTGGGCGTAGGCTTTTAAGGTAGTCCATGAGCTTATAACGTTACATGCAAGTTATTTTCACGACATGCAACTCATTATTTAGTAGTTGTTTAGCGTTTTGATCGTTAGCGTTTTGATCGTTAACGGTCGTCCACGTGGTGTTTTTGTAATGTGCGCCCACCGACATCTCGTGGAGGTTCGAGTCCTGCTCATCCCGTCAGCTTCAGTAACTGATAACACTCAAAAGTTCTCTTTTCTTTTAGCTCACGAGATCGAGACCATGGGGGGCCTGAAGGAATGGAGCCTGATGGTGTCATCGAGGTTGGTATTAAGAAATGTTTACACTTTTATATTAAACAGTGGTTTCATATTTGGGTGTGTTAAAAGGCTTGAGCATAACTTTAAACTTTTTATTATTATATTTATCATTTACTATGCAAAGCACAGCTTAGTCAGTATTTTTCAAACCAAGCAAAATTCTTGATGAAAACCGTATGGGTGTATCCGAAATCCCCATACCTTTAAATAGTGCATTATTTGAGGGAGCATCCATTTGTAGTAGTGTCTGAACCCGTAGTAAGCTGCATTCCACTCCACTTTAAGCCTTTCCTTTGCTAACTTCCCTCCGTCTCGTTCCCTTGCATGTACGTAATTGATTACTTTACACAAGTGTCTGCTACTAGTGGAACATCTGGTTTAACCACTGTTTAGCCGACTTTCTCCCTTGGTCAAAAACCGAGGTGATGTCCATGTAAACTTCCCTTGTCCACTTAAAGTGGAATGCACTTTAAAATGACTGCAGGGATTCTCCCGAGGGAACAAGTGAAGGGAAGTTTGCAGGTGGACTGGAACGCAGTTGTGGATTGAAGTGCGCTCAATCCCACAATGCACTGCAATAAGTGTGTCCCATGTATAGTCAAAACCCATAATGCACTGTTCACGCTTCAAATGAATCTGTCTGAACAATAGATGGTGACCACAGCGGAATCCTGTTGACCTTATTCTGCAGTGTGGAAGTGTGCTCGGTTTTGTGATTTGATTTAGAACTTTTGATTTAGTTACCTGTGGGAGAAATGATTAGGAATAATAAATGGCAGAAAACGGTCAAACTACTTGCTCTACAAACAAGTGTTCATGACTATACTTAAAGTAGAAAAATATAATAATTTAATCAGTTTGCTAGATCAAGCAGTGTAATGAGTTTTTAACGTCTAAAAATCAATGAAAGAGAATGAGACAGAGCCAAAAAGTTTCCAATGGCTGCACCCACACGTATGTGAAGAATAAGGTCAGTAGGGCTACGTCCACACTGCAGCCAAATGTGGCCTGAATCTGATTTTTTTTTTTTGCCCACATGTGACTCGGGTAATGACAGTGTGAACAGCCCAAACCGTAGTATTAAATCAGACCCAGATCTGAAGTTTTGTAATGCGACCGCAATGTGAATGGTTATGTCGAATTTCATGTGACTTTTACATAATCTTTGAGCGACATGCGTCATCATTCTGTGCTGCAGACATCCTCTACTCCCCAGCAGCATAGTAGAATGGCACACAGGGCTATTACTTTACCACAGAAAGTTGGTTGTTCATTTTGAAAAAAAAAAACATTCTGCTGACAAGCTGATGGCTGTTGCGGAATATAGGAAGTGGTGGCTTAACTTCATGTCTACTCCAAATGTGTTTTGCTTTTGTATATCTTAATGTTTAACTTGTATGCAAGAGCCTTGTAGGTTGGAGTACATTTCCAGTATTAAAATAAGCTGTTCACTATTTTAAGTGTAATCAAACTGATTTTCATTGATAAATCTCATACACCTTGTTTTACAGAGCAACTGGAATGAGATTACGGACAATTTTGATGACATGAGCCTTAAGGAAACTCTCCTTCGTGGAATTTATGCGTATGGTTTTGAGAAACCCTCAGCAATTCAGCAGAGAGCTATAATCCCTTGCATAAAAGGTAAATAAAATGATTTCATAACAATCAATTACAAATAGCTTTTAATTGCCTCTTTGGTAAACAGACTATACTTATCGATAAGATTTTAGTGTTGCTTATTTAATTGCTAGTGTACAAAGTGTGTACAAATGGTTTCCATTTATTGATTGGCATCTATTGATGGTTTATTTCTTCATAGGTTATGATGTTATTGCTCAGGCCCAATCAGGGACTGGTAAAACGGCCACGTTTGCCATTTCCATCCTGCAGCAGCTGGAGATTGAGCAGAAAGAGACTCAGGCTCTGGTCCTGGCACCAACCCGAGAGCTCGCTCAGCAGGTATGCTGTACCTGAGCTCACAATAACCTTAAGTGTGTCTCAGACCAAGGCGGCATATTCTGGCAGTAGCCAAATTCAAGGTACTCTTTTGCTGTTCTTCCTGCCATATCAGTCAATAAATGTGGATTATTATTTTTTTTTTAAATTTGCATAATCTTTGATCTATTCAGCAGGAAGTAATCATCAATGTAGTTCTTCAGGCTGATTAATTAATCAGTATTTAATGAACTGGAGTATTTACTGCAAGTGTTTGGAAATTATATTAATTCATGGCTCAGTTGATAGACTGCCAGGTAATTTACATAGAATTATTGTAACAAGATAGAGCTTTGGACTGAAGTATGAAATGATGGTATCACTATCTTTCGGGGCTGACCTTTTGTGGAGATGACCTTTTCAACTGATCATACTCGTCCAGTGCTTTGCATTAGTAGTGCACAGTGAATGTAAAACTCAGTACTTGTGTATACTAGGCGTTCCTTTCATTTAAACGATCCGTTTTTGTCCACGCTCTAGATTCAGAAGGTGATCTTGGCCTTGGGTGACTACATGGGTGCTTCCTGTCACGCCTGCATCGGAGGCACTAATGTGCGGAACGAAATGCAAAAGCTCCAGGCGGAGGCTCCGCACATTGTGGTTGGCACGCCAGGCCGTGTGTTTGACATGCTGAACAGGAGGTACCTGTGTAAGTAATCGATACACATAATTTAGTCTGAAACAACATGCAGGGCAAAGTATGAAGTGATGGCATCATCTTTCGGGACTGACCTGTTATGGAGATATTCACTACTTAACTGATCATACAATTTTGACCAGCTCTTTTGAGAGCCGTTTAACAATTTATTGAGGGTGTGAATTAGAGAAATGTTGTTTGCTTCCAGCTCCCAAATGGATCAAGATGTTTGTCCTTGATGAAGCTGATGAAATGCTGAGCCGTGGCTTCAAGGATCAAATCTATGAGATTTTCCAGAAATTAAGCACAAATATACAAGTAAGTCTAGACCCCTTATAGACCTCTCTTCTGCTCAAAAGAACTGTGCTAAAATTGCAGAGTCCAGGTTCTCCTGGTATATGTGATGATGCTAGCAGAGTATCATGTGGAAGAAAAGCAATGGCTCTGCACTGGAAATGAAACTGTGTCGGACCTCTTTCTTAATGTCCAGTGGCTTATGTTTCAAGGTTCAGAGCAACAAATACGTAGATGTAAAATCTGATATGATCTGTGACTTCATTGATGTTATTTGAAGAGTAAACGTCATGTGGAAGCGATACTATACACTTTCGTCATCACTATTTTTTAAAAAAAAATTTTTCTTTCCCCTCCCCCCAAGTGTTTTTTTTATAATAGCAGAATCGTTATCAAATTAACTCTTATTAAAACCGTATTGAATGGCAAGGCAATATTGTGGTCCACCATCGTTTGGATGGTGTACGTGCACGTACCATGTATAATGAACGCAGGTGATGTCAGTTTTCACCCATTGTGCTTTTGTAGTTCACCTAAAGGCAATAACTACTAGAGGTGTAGTGGATCACGGTTGATCCGTGATTCGTACGGATCACAACCCACGGTTCGGAACACATGTGACCCGTGGATAAATTATTTATTTTTTTAACTTGTAGATTAATCCTAAATTTGTAACTATCCCAGAGAGATCGCCTCTTTCGTCATTCAAATCACATGTATGAAAGCATTTAGGCTTTCCTGTAAAATATGATTACGGAAGAAAGGTGTTTAAAGGTGTTTTCTGTCACTACTTGTTTAGCCTGCATTAATGCATTCAGTGTACGCTGCACGATTTAAAAGATCGGGATCTCAACACCCACGCAACATAAATTATAAATGATGGTGATTTGCATATGTTTATTAATTCTTCGAATCGCTGCATTTAAATCTGTGTTTGAAAAACGCAAAAATAAAGAGTTTAGTCTTTTGAGTTAATTATGAAGTTACAAACAGTCAAATAACAAGTACTGGGATAACCATTTATAGTTTAGATAAAACCACTGATGTTTATGGTAAAGATTAATTCACCGTTAAATGCATTTAACTTGACGCTCAAATGGAAGTTGTTGGCTGCAGTTACATTATTTAACCAATATGTGGCCAGCCATCAAAAATATGCCACAGAATAATTCTTCGAAAATGATACATCTAGCAATGAAACATTTTATGCGTTTTATGAGTGAATAACTGAATCATTTATTGAAAATAAATATGGCTTGTGCAAATTGTTAGATTTATACATTTAGCATCAGTAACAGTGAATTTTTCACCGTACTGAATGTTTTACAATTTATTTTTATTCAGCTGATTATTTCTTCATTTTGTTTAATAAAATTACAGGTTCCAAGTTTTGTTTGTTAAAACCAAAAGTTTTTGTAATAAATGGAAAGGAAATTACATTTCTTTATCCCCTTTTTGGCTATTCGAAAATGGTCTGATCCGTGACTAAACCCAAATGTGATCCAGACCGTTAGATTTGTGATCCATTACACCACTAATAACTACCCATTTTGTAAGCATTCATTTTCAAACGATTGTGTGTTCAGGCCCTCAGAATGCTATTGTGTGAATGTCCCAATCCTGTGCATCTTTCATTTCATATGATCATGTATAGAACATGGTCATCATGGTCATTCACACCGGTTGTAGAATATCTTGATTATCATGGAGTTTTAAAATGTCTATTCCAGACATTGAAAATATGGCAATTCCCTTTTTGTTGCTTTTTAATTAATTTTTTAATACTATAGAAATGTTTTTCACATTTTGCTAATGTTTTTTTTTTTTTTTTTTTTTTTCCTCAGCGCCATTTGAATCTTTTCACATTTGTCATTTAAGTCAGTGGCTACCTTAAGTTACTGGAACTTAAGTCAAATGCAGTCAAAAGCAAACATGCCAGGAAAATGTCAACTTCAAGAGCTTTGGCTACGAAACGACCACTTTAAAAAAAATTGGTGTTAGACTTGCTGCTTTTAATTTCTTTTTGAAATCTGAAATTATCCATTTACGCTCATAATCAAAGAAATATATAATAATGTTAAAACTATTTTAATATTAATCAAAACACAACATCTTTTACTTCAGTTTGATAAAAGCCATGGAAAGTTTGTTTCTTTAGTCTGTTAAAGTCAAGGAATTTGGCATTTTCCGGAGTGGAAGTGCTGTTCTCGTGTGTATATATAAATATATATTATTATTATTATTTTTTTCTTTCTAAATTTGTTCATGCAGCTCACGTTAACTTCCCCTTCAGTTATTCCTATTAACATTACACATTATGGTTTCAAAAACATACTCTATAGCTTCTTTTCTAATCTGTTTTGGCTCTAATCGGTCTCTGTTTACAGGTTGTGCTGCTTTCGGCCACCATGCCTGCTGATGTGCTGGAGGTGACCACCAAGTTCATGCGTGAACCTGTCCGCATCCTGGTGAAAAAGGAGGAGCTGACTCTGGAGGGTATTAAGCAGTTTTACATCAATGTAGAACGAGAGGTGAGGCACTGGCTGTCTCTAATGTCTCTTGTACCTTTTTAAAAAGCGCTAAAATCACCAGCTCGAGGCCTTTGGGTCTCGCTCTGGTGTTCATGCTAGTACTGGTTAAATCACAAAGAAGGAAGAGCAAAAAAGCACAAGTCGGAAATGAGTCTATGATGGACCTCTTTCTTAATGTCCGGTGTCTGAGGTCTCAAGATTTTGTGCCACACACATCATAAAAAGCCAGAATGTCTATGAATGATGGCTCTATGCGCTGTTTGCTTCGCTAATGCTAATCCACTCGTTCTGCAGGAGTGGAAGTTGGACACACTGTGTGACCTCTACGAGACCCTGACAATTACCCAGGCTGTTATCTTCTTGAACACGAGAAGAAAGGTTGACTGGCTGACCGAGAAAATGCATGCCAGAGATTTTACCGTGTCTGCTTTGGTAAGTCCAAGATGTGCAGGCACATGCTAATCTGAAATGGTTCATAGTAGGCTGATTGAGCTGACTGAGACCAATTGCAGATTGCGCATTTCGACTTACTGATCATACTTGTCTAGGTCTTATGATCTAGCTAATGAGTTGTTTCTTTTATAAGTTAATAATAATATCTTTTTTCTTTTCTTTTTTTAAAGCATGGAGACATGGATCAGAAGGAGCGAGACATAATCATGAGAGAGTTTAGGTCTGGCTCCAGCAGAGTGCTCATTACTACAGATTTGTTGGTGAGTAAGCCAGAAAAAGGCGTTCTTGTGTTACAATATGATGACATAAGAGTACATATTTTATTTTTTATTAGGTTACCATTGAAAATAACTTTTAAATGTGGTTTTTTTTTTTTTTTTTTTTTTTTTGGTAAGTTACAGAACCCATTGGTTCTTGAGGTCTAAAATAATATAGATATAAATATAGATAATATCCCAAATCAACAAGCAGCAAATTACATTTTTTGTTTTTGATATTTGGTGCCAGTTTATCATATATGGCCCGTTTCCACTGAGTGGTACAGTATGGTACGCTTTTATGGCTGTTACCCCTGTCAAAGGGTACCAAAAAGCATACCGTACCACTTTTTGGGTACCCTTTGCAAAGGGTACCAAAAGGCAGATCTAGACGCGCAGCTGAATGCTATTGGTTTACAAAGATGAGTCGCTCGCCCGCCCGCCATTTTTAAAAACACAGGTGAGACATTACACCGTTATAATATATACATATAATAACAAGCCATGGTCGACCTGAGCTCAAACAAACCTTGTTGTCGTCTTGATGAACGGCCACAAAGCCAAGAAGAACAAAATCTGGTGTGTCCTGTTGTTGTTTTACGAGGCAGTCTAAAAGTGCGAGCGGTTTTACTTTCTCCAGAGCTCGCTGTGTGTCTATATTTGAAATAACGAACTTCTTGAGCTGATGATAATAATGTGCACGTGATTAATGAAGCGCTTGACATCCGATCCTTTCAGAAACGGACAAACCGTTAAAAAAAAAAAAAGGAGAAGCTGGAAAAACAAAAGAGCAAATGATTCTTTCGGCAACTTAAAACATGAACAAACTGCCATGTTGAACTATTATCATCACCTTTTGGACTATTATGAACTCAAGAAAACGGAATTACTTTCTAACAAGAGTTATATGTGCTGGTGAAGATTAAAGATACAGATGAGAGGTTTGCACTGACTGTGGGCTATATGTTGCGTGTTTTTGAACCCAAATAAGGACTAAATGTATGCTGTGTGTAGTTTTTCTGTAATTTAATAACATATCGGAGAATGTAAGGGTCTGTATGTGTTCATATGTTTTTATTTATTTTTTATAATCGCAGACGTTACAGTAGGCTATTTCGCTATTCTATCATTGATCTGCAGTTATAATCAAATCATGTTCATGTTAGTGATGAACATTTATACACGCGTATTTGTGTATAAAGCATCTGTTTTGTGAGAAGTGCTTCTCATATGATATGTGAACAACCCGTAGAGCTTTACTTTGACATTTCCTTGAGTGAGAATGACGAAACTTTGTCGTACACCACGCCCACCAATTGGTACCATTGCTACCCTTTTGGCAGTGGAAACGCAAGCCTGATAAAGGTGACCCATACTGTACCACTCAATGGAAACGAGCCATAAGTGACTTTTGTTCTTTTACTCATTAGATTGAAGCTGTGCTTTATTTGCATATGTTTTATGCACTATTTCAGTTTTGTACAAGTTTCATCTGTATCTTTGAATGGAAATGTAGCTATTGAAAAGATTAAGTCTGGAATCAATTTTAAAGATTAGGGCTGCACAATATATCGTCTAAGCATCGATATCGCAGTGCGTGTATCCGCAACAGTCACATCGCCAGATTTGATTATTAAAAGATAAAGACATTAATAAATATGATTATTTTTAAATAGTTCATACAATGATGACCATGTTATGTTTGTTTAATTTCTGTACCTGAAAACTGTTAGACTCTCCAGAAAATTATAAAGCACTGTTTGACTTATCTTTGTTCTGTTGTATTCATATTAGGGTTGTCACAGTACTGGAATTCGGTTCCAATCGGTACTGAAATTTATAAACGTCCATTTCCCTCTAACTTTTGAACGCTGTGTAGTGTGTTCTTAAACACTGCTGATTTGCCATTGTGTTCACGTGCTCAACAGAAATGACTGTGACTGGCCATAAAGGTCATCAGTTCACCAAACTCACCGCTGTTGACTTGGTGTAACCACAGATACAGGGACACTGGAGAGTTTCAAAGTCTCGTCGATCAGCTGGTTTGTCTATAAGTGGACATACGAGCGATCTGCTGATGAATCTTGGCTTTAAAATGTTCCAGTGTCCCTGTATCTGTGGTTACACTGTAAACAGCGGTGAGTTCGCTGAGCTGATGACCTTCAATCAGCAGTGTTTAAGAATGTGCTCAACAGCCCTCAAATGTTAAAATTTCAGTATCGTGACAACACTAATTTATATATGCTTGTAATTTGTGCAAACGCACTGCATAAAGACTTGATCATCCCAATTGATCTAAATGAATGAAATCTTTCCAAATAGAGCTATTCAGTTAATCTGGTGAAATGGTAATTATATTGCAATGTTGCAGAAAAACAAAATATCGCAATGTCATGTTTTTCCAACATCGTGCAGTCCAATTAGAGAGGTTTCATAATTCTGAATTTTACAATATAAATAGCTGTAGAAGGTGTAATAGCATTAAAGTGGACTTAAATTTGTTAAGTTCATCAATACTGACCTAAACCCTAATTTTTCAGGCTCGTGGAATTGATGTTCAGCAAGTTTCGCTTGTCATCAACTATGACTTGCCTACAAATCGAGAGAATTACATCCATAGGTGAGAAAACCAGCTGTTTTTTCACTGACTGCATTTTGTATGTTTAATTATGTTGAATTCACAAACAAATACTTTCTCAGGATTGGCCGCGGAGGTCGGTTTGGCAGAAAAGGCGTAGCTATTAATTTTGTTACTGAGGAAGACAAAAGGATTCTTCGAGACATCGAGACGTTTTACAACACAACCGTTGAGGAGATGCCCTTGAATGTCGCTGACCTGATTTAAACTCTGGAGATTTTAATGTGGGGATTAGCTGATGAATAATCACTTCCATTTGCGCTTATTTTATTGGAAGAAAAAAATTAATAAAAACGGCTCTCCTCAATGCTGGCTGCGGATCCGACCTGCGAATTCGATACGTGACGTTGACTCTGTGTGGACGGTTGTAGACTCCAACCATTTCAGTATTCACTGGTGGTGGCGTATGCAAAACATGGGTTCTTTACATGTATTCTTTTTCAGGTATTTTTTCCTTAGTATGTTCAAAATGTACTTGTTAGATGTTCTTTATCGTTTAGTAATTTACTTGTGGACTAAAAGATACAAGTGCTGCATTAAATCTGCTAATTATGTTATGCCAACATTCGTGTGCAGTTTAACAGTTCACTTAACCTACCCTTTTTAGTAATATAAAAGCACTTCTCAGTTTTGTGGAATGTATTAATTTAAATGTATTTTATCGAGTCCTTTTTTTTTTTTTTTGTGTGTGTGTGAAGTTCTCTTTAAATTTGGGTTATAACTCTGTTCCATGTAGGGTTTGACCCATTTGACAATAAAGAGGATGATTATTCTGTCCATTTATTTGTCCCATGTGTTCTGAGTTGTTGTTCCTCAGTTTCACATTTTTCAGATCAGAAGGGAATTTCTTAACTGCTAATGCTTTAATTTATGTAGTTTTTGCTAATTGTTTGTCATGTGGATAGACTATAGCTTGGTTCTGAAGTAAGTCTCAATAGTCCATTTTGAACGTGTATAGATGCAAATCTACAATGAAAATCCGTTTTAATGAATAGTTTGAGTTCAGACATGTAAGAGGGGAAAGCATTTCGAAATGAATAAAATTAGTCTAGGCTTATTGTTAAATACAAAAGCGTCCTGTAGCAAGAGCGTTTTTATTAGTACTTATAAAATCTTTTAAGTACCAGGAGGTTTGTTTAGGCGTTATACCATAAAATGGCCGCTGTGTGACTCCTCTAAGTCCACGTAAAGCGATCATAACTGGCACCACTATGAAATCCTGACATAACTACGACATTTTGACTTGTCAGGGTTAGAAAAAGATTTGTTTTTATAAAAGTGTACGATTTGTGGAAAATGTGAAGGGGAAGAGCTCACAAATTGGGGAAAGAATGGTTTCTATCAGGATAAGTAATTGGGAGAGTTCAAATTCTGCCATCTTCCATTTGTTCAAGCATTTTAACGACCTGTGTCTGCCAATATTCAGTCAGGTTTAGTACGTTTATTACTGTTTAATCCATGTTTGGATTTGTGACAGTCAACCGGTTTGAATAATTTTAATTTGTCCATTTTAAAATCGTTTTGTCAATGAATGAGTACGTTATTTCAGTGGAAAGCAAGGACGGAAACTGGTTGAGGCGAGAAAAGTTGGGATTCAGAGCAAGGTAAAACTAAAAAAAAGCTTAAAAGCAACAAGTTGATTTCACTTAAAGTAACTAATCGCTTTTTAAAGTTAGTAAACCCATTGAGTTAACTTTTATAATTATGCACACAGTTTATGTAACTCGTTGCCTTGTATTACTAAGTCAACTAGTAGCTTTTTAACAGTGTGGGAGGCAAAACGTAACCTATTATTACCCTCATATCGTACCCGTATCCCGAGACCTTTGCTTTCGACACAAAAATTACAATGTTTAGGTGTAATTTAGCTGAGTGGACGAAGATGCATTAAATGAGCTGTTTTCCCAGTGACACAATAATCAGTAATTGTCCTCTGTAGCCCGTTGTTATCATTTGTAGTGCGTTCTCGCAATGTTGTAATTTTGATATGACAACGCCTGATTTTTTTATAAGCAATAATATAATAGTGGCTAAATCAGGAGTGGACCACTGGAGGCAGCTTCTTTAATCAAACACACCTGAAAAATCTAATATGTCTTCAGGATTATTTCAACATTACAAGCATGTTTGATCAGGGATGGAGAAATTGTCAGAACAATATTGATCTTTATATATTGATATTTAATCTTCTTAAAGGGATAGTTCACACAAAAATGAAGATGTACTTTTATTTTACTGACACTCAAGTGGTTCTAAAATGTATTCTTTTTATTTTTTTTCTGTTAAAGCCAAAACACAATCTGAAGAATGTTGGAGGAAAAGCAGCCATTGACGTCCCCAGAGTAAATAATGACAGAATTAAGTGATCCCTTTAAGTTAACCTTTGTGCACTGTTCAAATTTACTAGCCTTTTGTTATGTTTGGGATGAAAACATCCACTGAATTAAACTGCTGTAAAAATGCATCAGATAAATATTTGTTTCAAAAATGTTTGCATAAATCTGTTAATCAACCTCAGTCCTGATCAAACCTACTAAATTGTTTAGGAAATTACAGGATTTTAACTCTTTAATTGCCAAATTCATAAATGATGTGATTGATTTGGTGAAAAAAAAACCACACACAAAACCTTTTTTCCTTTTATCACTATCTTGGACGTGTGAACAATTAGTAACAACATTGGCTTTGATGCATTGTTAGATTTTCATTTTTTTCTCCCTCATTTACTGTTGGTGGTTGTTTTTTCCCCATTGACTTCCATTATAAACACATTTGATGGTGCATAAATAGTCTTTGTTTTTGTTTAATCCATGTAGTTCTGAGAGCTGAGATTTTCTCAGACACATCAAGTGCGCAAAGGTCACTCTCACACTCACAGACACACATACACAGACTTTAATTTGCTGTTATACTCCATATAAAATCCAGAAACTTTTTTTTTTTTTTTTCATACTGGCCTTTCTAAAGGGTTAATGGTGCTAAGTGATGATCAACAGTAGAAATGACAAATTTTGCCTCTTCCCAACAGGGAAAACCACCAACAATCAAAAATGCATGATTATATGGTGTCATGGCTTTGTTATTAAAAAAATGTGGTTATAATGGAAGTCAATGGGGCCACCAACAGCAAATTAGGGACAAAAAATGAAAACCAATCAAAAGCAATGCATCGAAGGCAATGTTGTTTCACATGTTTAAGACTTTGATAAAAGGGAAAAACAAAAAAAAATCCAGTCCACAATTACTTTTTATATTGAAAATACGTCTTTTTTTTTTTCACCAAACCAATGACAATTTATGAATTTGGCAATTAAAGAGTTTAAATCCTGTAATTTTCTAAGCAATTTAGTAGTTTTGATTAGGACTGAGGTTGATTAACAGATTTATGCAAAATAATTTGAAAAAAATATTTATCTGATGCATTTTTACAGCAGTTTAATTCAGTGGATGTTTGCATCCTGAACATAACAAAAAGATAGTAAATTTGCCCAGAGTGTATTGTTGAGTTTGTTAGTTTTGTTTTTTAAATCAAAGCATTTTCTCAAAATATGTGTCAAAATAAGATTTGTCACCAAAAGTCTTTCTGCTTGCTGAAACACAGAAAAAGTTATGGCCAAATTAAGACTCAAAATCACCCCAGAGTGGATGAAAACATCCCCAACAGCACATAAGGGTTAAGAAATGTTAAGACATTTCCCAAGATTTATTCTGATACATTGTAAGAAATTTAAGGTTCAATTCTTGAAATAAAATCTTAAGAAGATCTCAGATTCGTTCTTAAGAACATCTATTTTCTTGCAAGTTAAATTAAAGTATAGGTACTACAAATTTATTACCGCTACATTTGAATTGTGTCACTTTATTATCCTGTTTTAAAGTAGCAGCCACATTAAGTGTTGCAATGTAAAGTGCGTGAGATGTTCCTGTTTAACATTATTAACTGTCAAAAGAGAATTTACTCACAGGAAAGAGTAAACTACTTAGCTCAGCGGTTCTCAATTTCGGTCCTCGGGCCTCCCCGCCCTGCACATTTTGTATGTCTCCTTTATTTGAGACAATTGAGGATGAGGAGGAGGAGGGGGGGGGGGGGGGGGGGGGGTTGGATTGAGAACCACTGACTTGGCTCATTAGACAAGAAAAGAAACAAAAACTTCACTATAAAGATGGTCTCTAAGAAGCCTTTCTGGATCTTGCTCTCCCTGTTGACAAATCAGTATTTCCAGCTGGAAAACAAATATCTAATAAGCCAAGTATATGCTAGTTTAAATAAGTAAAACATTTTAGTAGTTACAAAGTTTTAAATATTTGTTTTGTAGTTTTGAAATTATTTAATATTTGGTGGAAGAAAAACTACAATTCCATTAGAAATATTACCTTTTGGAGATCTACAATTAGTTGGTGGTTACCAGTGTTGGGGAAAGTTACTTTTGAAAGTAATGCATTACAGTATTGAGTTACTCCCGAAAAAAGTAACTAGTTGCGTTACTTAGTTACTTTTAATGGAAAGTAATGCATTACGTTTGAGTTACTTTTTCATACCTTCCTAGGGCTTAATCTCTTTATTTGGGGTATTTTTCTTTTTTTAAATAGAGGCGCTCTGCAATTAACGCCACGCTGTATAACCTACACCTTCATTTACCTTAAAAAAAAAAAACGAATTAAAAAAAGATTAGAATAATGTTGCCTTCTGAGAACTTCCTGACGCTATACATGTTGTATATACTGATTAATGAAAGTTGAAATAATGTTTTCTACTTTTGTATTTTTGTCTTATTAGTTCAGTAAAATCACTGTCCATTGAGACAATCCCCTTCTTCCATGTGTTCAAAATAATGAGAATACTTCCATCGCAAAAATGTAAGGCTCTGTCATCTTGGTTTCTGTCTGTTGCCGCAGGGAGCTCATTCTCACAATGAGTGTGATTCAACGTTTTCATTCAGCAATTTATTTTTTAAAAGTGAATTAATTAATCTAAAAAGCAACTCAAGTTACATTTTTAAAAAAGTAACTCAAATATTATGACTTAACTTTTTAAAGTAATGCGTTACGTTACTCGTTACTTAGAAAAGTAATATTATTACATAACTTGCGTTACTTGTAATGCGTTACCACCAACACTGGTGGTTAGCTATGTTAACTTAAAGTCAGTGTAAACCGGAAGAGACTTTTTTTTCAGTATGTTGATGTACTCCCAACTGAAACGGAATATTAAGTAGGGGGCGGGGCTTTCTTTGCGCATCATTACCTGGTAGCAAACTAATGGTAAGAGGGACGGGGTTAAGAATATTGTGACTGAAGCCGTCAACTCCAAATATGGATGTAAATGGTAAGACTTTGATTGAAGATTACATTAAAACAAACTTTAGTTTTTTTTTCTTGTATGGATTAATTGTTCACCTAAAGAATAACAATGAGCTCTAGCAAAATAAATATTGTCAATTTTGACACATGGACACATGGACTTTAAAGTTACTTAAAGGTGCTGTATGTAAGTTTTTGACTCTTCTAAAGCATAAAAATAGCATAATATGTTTGCAGATATTTAAAAAACATGCTAAGTGAACGTTCTTGTTTATCTGAAAAACAATGCTGAAGTCAGATATTGTGCTTTGAAAATGTGTTTTCCGTGCCGGAACGCTGTCTTTATTTTGGTTCTTTTAACCCGCCCAATGCCAGTTTAGCCAATTATATTTCAGCACCCAGGTTGCCTTGGTGGAAAATCGCATATTTCATTCATTCAGTTAGAAAGGTCAAAGCATGTGCCCACTGAAATGCGATCTCCGGTGGACAGTAGCAGACTCTGAAATGAGACGCAGATTCAGAGTTCCACATGAGGTTATTAATTAGCAAATAATATAAATATTACGAGCGTAAACATTAGGTGAGCAGATTACATTATAACCCCGTGTCCTAACAACACGCTACATGACAAGATTTGCAGTGATAAGCAATTTGGCTGTTTGCACCAGACAAAACACGACAGAAATTTATATACAGCCATTCAGAAGCACAGAATATGCACTCACTCACGAAATGGTAATGTTTATAATCTAATTAATACATATTAAACGTCTTTAACATTATTAAATGTAGATGCTGAATCACTGATATGTGTTGGTTTGCATTATTTCACAGTTCTAAAGTTCAATTTCAAACAGTTTATTTTATTTTCAAGATCTGAGGTGAACTATCTGCTGCTGCTTTCAGTAGTATGGCAATAAATGTCATGTAAAATGGCATTCAAACTCACATTGTTCGCATTTAACACTGAATAAAGCACATGAGGTTTACCTGAGGTGATCATTGTCAGTTTTCTGTTGTTTAGCTGCAAGAAATAGAAACCATTTCTAATTTATCAACTCAAGAGTTGGTTAGAACAAAAACTCCTTTTAATATAGAAAATGTTCCTTCTATCGCGTGCCGTTGTTTTTTTTTTTAGAACACGATTTAAATGCTTGTTGGTCTTCAATCTGGCAACCTGCGCTTGCGTTTGTTTTGATCCAGGCATGCAATACCTAGTTCAACCACTGGGTGTCAAACTGACATACTGCACCTTTAACATATAGGTTTTAAGAACATTCTTTTCATTTTCACTTTTAAATAATTAACTTTTAAAGATTAAAAGCATTTTTAACACCGTGTCCTAACAACATACGACTTAGCACTGCGACACATCAAAAGCTATACTTTCCATGTTAAAACTAGTTTTTGTCCTAACCATCTGTGTTAGATGCTTTCTATTTCCGCAATGTCGCAGCAGAACAACAGCATATACTACTAAGACAATGATCACCTCAGGTACTGATTATGTGCTTTATTCAGTGTTAAATGCTCTCAATGTGAGTTTAAATACCATTTTACATCACATTTATTGTCATACTGAAAGCAGCAGCAGATAGTTCACCTCAGATCTTGAAAATAAAATAACTATAGCAAACGATTTGAAAATGAAAGGCAGAACTGTGATTCAGTGCAAACCAACATAATCAGTCACTCAGTAGCCTAATAATAATGTTAAAGAGGTTTAATAATAATTACATTAAAAGCCTTTATTGTTTTGTTGGGAGTGCAGTGGCTGGTATTTAAATGTTTCTGTCATGTCGCGTTGCTGTTGGTGCAGGCAGCCAAAATGCTTGTCGCTGGAATCTTGTCACATTGCGTGTTGTTAGGACACGGTGTTAGAATAATTTTTGTGAACGTAAGTTAATAAATAACAAGAAAATGTCAGTTTTAAAAATTCTTGAGAATGTTTTGTGAATCCGGCTCCAGAGTTGCCCATCCCTGGCCTAAATGTATATGCAGTTGTAACCCAGGTTACCAATAGAAACAAGATGAGATTTAATTAAGTAT
>CAIGQV010019086.1:1714266-1733551 GCA_903798115.1 Danio jaintianensis
TTTAGTCTTCTGATTTGATTGGTCCATATTCAAGAAAGTGTTACACAGTGATCAGGTGAAACAGCGTCACGTGATACAAGTCAAAGCTCTCAGAAAGTTTATGAGGACATAAAAGCCTTTTATAAGTTGATAATTACTCTGATAATTATGTATTACCCAAAATAGCTTGAACACACCTTTAACCTTGTTTAGTCATTGTTTGACTGAGGACTTGATGATTGGAGGAGTGTTGGCTGAAACTGCACTCTGCAGGTAGGCAGATCTTCAGGAACAGGACTGGGCACCCCAGACTAAAGCCAACAATTATTGTTCAACAGAACCCATCTCTTGCTATGCTTCCGTAGCAATGATTTGAATTAGAATTGCATAAAAGTGGAAACTGCATAAATCATTTGTGAATATAGCACCGTTTCCATCCAAAGGGTCAAAAAGAACAACATCGGCACTTTCTGATAAACTGGCGCCAAATCAAAAAGAAAAATTTTGGTTAGGAGAAGCCGCTGTGCGCCTTTTTTTCTTATGTAATAAATTACTTGCACCTGAGAAGATGGAGACGAAACGCAATGACATTTTTCCATTTACATTAACCATTTTTTATGTGTCATTCCAAAATGTGCAAAATAAATTGGTGGATGGAAAGCTGAAAAGTAGGGAAAATTGCCCTAAAGTTGGTAACCACATTTTTTGTGTTTGTAGCTTCCCTATAAATCAGTGGTCTCAAACTCAATTCCTGGAGGGCCACAGCTCTGCAGATTTTAGCTCCAAACACCTGCAGATCACACCTGCTTAATAGTCTCTAGTAGTCTTGAACAACTTGATTAGTTATATCAGCTGTGTTTGATTAGGGTTGGAGCAAAACTGTGCAGAGCTGCGGCCCTCCAGGAATTGAGTTTGAGACTCATGCTATAAGTACATGTCAGTTTTGAGATGTGGGAAACACCCATACAGTCTCACATTCACTCAAGCACTCATACACTAAAGCCAATTTAATACATCCGATTCCACTATAGCGCCTGTCTTTGGACTGTGGGGGAAACCGGAGCACCCTGAGGAAACCCACGTGAACACCGGGAGAACATGCAAACTCCACACAGAAATGCCAACTGGCCCAGCCGGGACTCGAACTAGCGACCTTCTTGCTGTAAAGCGACAGTGCTAACCATTGAGCCACCGTGCCACCAGCTTTGTATATATAAACTATATATTTTATATTTATTATCAAACTTCCTCATGTCTCACTTTAGGAAATAGGGTTTTAAAAATGTGGTACAGTAAGATTAGCCTAATGTGGGACAGCACTTCACTCAGTCAAAACTGTGTGGCTGGACATGGTTTGTACCTACTGATTCATTCATCCATTTTCTTTTCGGCTTAGTCCCTTTATTAATCTGGGGTCGCCACAGCGGAATGAACCGCCTGTACCTACTGATATTTAATGTTATTATGCAATACTAGAACAGTGTTCCTGCAGATGTTTAAGGTTATGTGAACATTGTGAAGTTATTATTATTGGAGATGGTTTGTGGTTCTCGTGAGTTTGTATGTGTGTGTAGCTGGTATTTCCTAATGTTATGGGGATCAGCATTCCTCCAAGTGTAGTAAATTTTGACCCTGTAGAGACATTTTTGTTTATAGGTCATACAAAATGACGCATGACGGCACGGTGGCTCAGTGGTTAGCACTATCGGGGTTCAAACCCAAAGGTGCTGGTTCAAGTCCCGGCTGGGCCAGTTGGCATTTCTGTGTTGAGTTTGCGTGTGTTGTGTGTGTTGGCGTGGATTTCCTCCACAGTCCAAAGACATGCGGTATAGGTGAATTGAATAAACTAAATTGGCCTTAGTGTATGAGTGTGTGTGTGTGAATGCGAGAGTTTATGGGTGTTTCACAGTATTGGGTTGCGGCTGGAAAGGCATCCGCTGTGTAAAACATATGCTGGAGTAGTTGGTGGTTCATTCCGCTGTGGCGACCCTTAATAAATAAGAGACTAAGCCAAAGGAAAATAAATAAATGAATGTTCAATAATGTTCATGTGTGGTGACTGTGCTGGCCAATCCTGGAGCCGCTTGACCTTCTTTGCTTTCGGGAACTTTGATGTGGAGGTTGAAGTATGAGTGCTATCCTGCTGAAGAATTTGCCCTTCCCTGTGGTTTGTAATGTGATGGGCTGCACAAATGTCTCGAAACCTCAGGCTGTTGATGTTGTCGCCACTGTTGTCAGGTAGTGTATACTAAGGATGCTAATGGCTGCAAAGAAGCCCCCCCACCACCCCTCTTAATCAGTTAGTATAAATGTTAATCGTTCTACAAGAGGTGCATTGAGAAAAGACTGTATCATACCAATTAGGCAAAGTAAGCTCAGTCAGTCTTCATTTTCCATAAATGCTGCATGAGAATGGAATACCAACAACTGTAAGAGATGTAGAAACATATGAAGTATTTACGGTCAAATCAAACATATGGTTAATTAGTATTCAGTTATGTCAACATTAAAATCTCTTTAAAGTCTCTTGGGCACTTTGTATTTTTTATCTATTTCTGGATTGTGATATGTAATTGTAAAGGAGCTTCAGGGTGCTTTCACTCTTGGTTCAATTGCCTGGACCGTACCCAAGTTCGATTGCCCCCCCTTGCCACCTTCTCAGTTGGTTTGTGTTCACACTGTCTTTTTTCCTTCTGAACCCCGGTACGCTTGCATCATCGAGCTGCTGTTGTGTGTACTGCTGTTGCTAGGTGACCGCCACGAAAGCAAAGCCCCAAAATGGTAAGACGTCCGCACATCACGGTTGTTCTGCTTTTATTGAATCTTTTGGTTGCCTTAATTCAATTAAGTATTTTTAACTTAAGTATTTATTCATTCATTCATTTTCTTTTCGGCTTAGTCCCTTTATTAATCTGGGGTCGCCACAGCGGAATGAACCGCCAACTTATCCAGCATATGTTTTACGCAGCGGATGCCCTTCCAGCTGCAACCCATCACTGGGAAACATCCATACATACACATACACTACGGACAATTTTAGCCTACCCAATTCACCTATACCACATGTTTTTTGACTTGTGGGGGAAACCGGAGCACCCGGAGGAAACCCACGCGAACACGGGGAGAACATGCAAACTCACGCCAACTGACCCAGCCGAGGCTCGAACCAGCGACCTTCTTGCTGTGAGGCGAACGTGCTACCCACTGCGCCACCGTGACGTCCTTAAGTATTTATATATTACTAATATATTAAAAATGGGGGCACGGTGGCTCAGTGGTTAGCACTGTTGCCTCACAGCAAGAAGGTCACTGGTTCGAGCCCCGGCTGGGTCAGTTGCCATTTCTGTGTGCATGTTCTCCCCGTGTTGGCGTGGATTTCCTCCGGGTGCTCCGGTTTCCCCCACAGTCCAAAGACATGCGCTATAGGTGAATTCAATAAAACTAAATTGGCCGTAGTGTATGTGTGTGAATGAGTGTATGGATGTTTCCCAGTACTGGGTTGCAGCTGGAAGGGCATCCGCTGTGTAAAACACATAAGTTGGCGGTTCATTTCGCTGTGGCGACCCCTGATGAATAAAGGACTCATTTAATTTAATTAAATGGCTTGCTTGGTTTGGGACTTGTGGAGCTGTGCATCGATGGATTTACTCTTCCGTGTTTGGACTTTGTAAGAAATGAGTCTGCCTCGACCCAACTTCCACTCTAAATGGTGAATTGATGCTCATTTCCCAAAAGGGCTGACTTATAAGAGAAAAGAGAAGTCAACAGTTTGTTGTCTCTGCATTGTTTGAGGTGACTTCATCTCGGCCAAATAGTAACAATTGTAGAATAGAGATGAGTGTGGTGCACAGAGAACCATCTCATCAATGGTGTGGAAACTGCATTAACATAGAGAGATAGAGATAGAGAGAACAGCTGGGTCAACAGCCAAGGAGCAACTTCATTAACACCTAAAGGCAAGTCTAAAGGCAACATCTAAAACAGTATAAAGGTTTGAGTTTAAGCATGTTCGGGGTTCATTCTGACTCCGGTGAACCCAAGGTACTGATGTGTATTTTTTGAGACTGCTATGCTGAATAAACATCTTCACTGAGATCTTCCAAAGTCCTCTTTTTTTCTTACAACTTTCAGCAGTGAAAATTAAACCACACTGAAATGAACTAAACTGAACCTAAACTCTGAAAACTGGACTGACACAGTTTTAATTTACCAGAACTTCTATGTGAAGCCGCTTTGACACAATCTACATTGTAAATTGTAAAATTGAATTAATTTCACTGCTTGACTTTACAGTGTACAAACTCACCCACTAGACCGCTTTCACACCCTCAGACTAATACTGATGATTTCCAGCATTACTGTAACCTTAAATGTTTAGCGGAAATCTATTTTTAATAAAGTGTGAAAGTTTCCAGAAGCTTCATAATGGTGACTTTGAAACCACATGACAGTGTGGTGTAGCCCAAGTTTAGTTTACACTCAAAAATACTTTTGCTGTTTGTTCAAACTACTTTTTTAAAACGAGCTAAATCAACACAATCACTGAGGTTTTTTTTGGAGACAACTTAATTGTTTTATGTTCAATCCAGTTACATTTGTAAAGACAATTAAGTCAACTTAATCGATTTGTGTTGGGACAACATGAAGGAATTGTGTGGAACCCTGCATTTTTTGTTTTTACAGTGTATTCTTCTGCTGGTCAGAAATCTTACTTTCTGCAAAAATGTAAAACACTGTGGGCATTTAGTCCAAGAGGGGCCAAAATTGATGTGAAATTGGTCAGACTATAAAAGTCCATCATCACTCCAGTGCTCTGTTAGAAGACGCTGGTCATTTACTGCTCAGATGTGTGCGTGAATATTCAGATTTATCTTTCTTCAGAAGCTCTTTTGCATCTTTAAGTTCACCTCTCTTGTTTGAGCACATTTGAAATGCAAATCCATCCGTCTGTGGCTACGGAGGACAAGTTACAGAGTCCAGGATAGGGTTGCACCAGCTGATCGTAAGTTCTTTCTTAAACTGGAACGTAAAGTCCTATGGAGAGAGAATTGTTTCATAATTCCAAACAACTATAATACGATCCACAAATAAATGTGGAGCGATTGACAAATACCAAGTATATTCACAAATAAATACAATGAGATCCACAAATAAATCTTAGAGTTCCACAAACAGTGAAATTAGACTTGCAAATAGAAAAACAGACTCACACATATATTTTTTTTATTCTACAAACACAATTTTGCCTGACATTTATATGTGAATTGCGTCCTGTGCATTTGTAGATTAGTGTGCATTTGTGGGGAGCTCTCTGTGCATTTGTAGATTAGTGTGCATTTGTGGGGAGCTCTCTGTGCATTTGTAGATCGCTGTGGGTATTTGTGGGTAGCTCTCTGTGCATTTGTAGATCGCTCTGGGTATTTGTGGGTAGCTCTCTGTGCATTTGTAGATCGCTCTGGGTATTTGTGGGGAGCTCTCTGTGCATTTGTGGATCGCTTTGGGTATTTGTGGGTAGCTCTCTGTGCATTTGTGGATCGCTTTGTGCATTTGTGGATTTTGAAACATTTCTAAAGTCAAGACTAACACTAATCCACAAATAGATGGACTCCACCCACCTTCTACTTAAACCAATCAGATACCGGCAACGTGGTGCTGACCAATCGTTGCTCGTTCTCGCTCCAACTAATCACGCTTTGCCTTACAATCAGGGCGGGACCAGCCATAACTAACCAGTCTCTTCAAAATGGACGGCCAGGACAGTTCAAGACAGGTCAGTGGTGCTCATCACAGCATTGTTGTAGTAATATAGAGCTGTCCTGGTCGTCCTTTTTGAAGAGACTGGTTAATGGACTGCACGATCGCTTCTGCGTTTGCGCTCAGCCCGCATGGTTATTTCTAGTGCTGCACAGCGATCACTGTATGCGGATGGTGCAGGACAGGACGATAGATTACACTCGCTGTTTATAAATGTTTCCTGGGATTACCGTGAAGGACATTAATCGATATTATCATAAACTTTAATAAATTATTTATAGCTTAAATCTGATCAAATAGAAATATAGCCATCTGTCTAAAACTAAACATTCTAATGTCATTTATTAGGCAAATAAACTGAAACAAATGTGTTAAGCACAAGTATTTATATGTAAAACCGAATACATTTTTAAAGCGGTTTAATTTCTTTCTGATTTATACTTCTAAATCAGATGTAATACATGTAGGTTCACAACTTGCATCCTACAATATGATACGTGTGTCCAGAGTAAGAGCAACTAGGTGAGGGAGACAGTGTCCATCATTTGGCAGAGGGTCCACATTGAGCATCTCATCCGCAGGGTGAAGCAACACAAGCTGGACAGTCATCATCTCTCTCTATTAGCGAGCATCAACCAGATTTACACAATGGCTTGCCTTCTGCCCATCAGTAAAAACTTGAGCAAAAGATTAAAGAGGAGATAACATTTAATGGGTAATGATGAACTTGAATTTATTCTTGTAAAAAACATATATAAACACGTGTACTGTACATTGCATGCACTGCAGGGATATAAAGTTGTTAATATAATAAACATTCATTTTCAATACATTCATATAAACATTTAAACATAAATAACAGACCAATTTGAGTGAACATTTGTTCTGCACTAATGTAAATATAAATAACTTTAGATACTTGCACTGCACTAATGTAAATATGCAGGTTTGTTTGTGCATAGAGAATTATTAGGGTGTCCACCTCCATCAAATGTTGTACCACCTCTGCCTTTTGACAAAAATCGGGCAATCAACTACTGTCAGACCCCCAGTGATGCTCAAGCATTTTTTGTATTTAATTACATTTAATGACACATCAATGTTAAACATTTCCCTTACAGTGACGTGTAAAAATACAACATTAAACAATTATCATTAAAAGTTGTGTGTGTGTGTGAGTTTTGTTCAAATCTGTAGTCATCTTGGCAGGTAGAAGTAAAAAAAAAAAAAAAAAAGAGAAAGAAATGGTCAGCTTCCTCTCAGATGGTCCGAAACATTTTGATGTCTTTGTAGATGAGCTGGATCATCATGTCATCCTGAGCATAAATAACCTCCTACTCAAACTATGCAGCCTCTCTGAGTTCCTCATGGACCTGGAACATATGCTGGAATAGTTGGTGGTTCATTCCGCTGTGGCGACCCTTAATAAATAAGAGACTAAGCCAAAGGAAAATAAATGAATCAAAATGACGCATTTTGAAAACCTTAAATGGCAGAAAGCTTTGTGTGAGGGGTGGGTTTAGGTGTAAAATATTATTATACTATTATATATACACTGTATATATTATATTACTATATATACACTATGTAAATTGAAAGTAAACTACTGGCTACTAGTTGAAATACACTGTAAAAGATATCCATTAATCAACCGTATTTTGTGATTCATGGATGTTTTCCATTAATTTATGGTTTTGAATTGCATTTTGGGACCTTGATCTCTACTCTTTCAACTTTTGATGTTGAAAATTCAACTCTTATTTTGACTTTTATTGATGTTTCAGTCGTTTGAAGCAATATATTGTATAAGAAATAATATATAGAAAAATTAAGTATGTAAAATAACTGAAAATGTACCGGCAGTTTATTGTAAGGTTTAAGGTACCATAATTTACAACACCAACCCAGACAATATATCACTTCAAACTACTAAAATAACAGTTGTCACTTTTATAGTCACAATAAAGTCACTTTTAAAAAAAACTTTCCAACATCAAAAGTTGTTGGAGGAAAGATCAAGGTCCCATAATGCAGTTCATGAAAAATGAATGAATCGAAACATACAGAAAACTGTTAATTGAAGGATTTTTTTTAACAGTGTACTTTAACAGTAAGGTCCTGTATGTAAATTTGCAGTAAATTACTGTCAGGTGCTTACCTCATTTTAACAGTAAGTTACTGTGAAATGACAGATGTATAATGTGACAGCGGTTCATTCCGCTGTGGTGACCCCAGATTAATAAAGGGACTAAGTTGAAAAGAAAATGAATGTATAATGTGTCTTCACAGTAAATAGCCCTTTATTTTGCAGTATTCTCCTGTTATGTATTACTATATTTTGCTATAAAGTTTTCGGATTAGTTATGTATAGCCAACAAAGCCATTCATTTATTCATTTTCCTTCGGCTTAGTCCCTTATTTATCAGGGGTCGCCACAGCAGAATGAACCGGCAACTATTCCAGCATGTTTTTTACGCAGCGGATGCCCTTCCAGCAGCAACCCAGTACTGGGAAACCAACAAAGCCATTCCATATTATTTTGTGCAAATAATGATTAATTCAATGAACTGTATTTCAGATCACAACGGAAAAGTGGAGAACGTTAGTGAGAAAGAAAGTAACCCATTTTTCTATCTACATAACAGCAAAGGCCTATGATAACCGTTGCTTAATGTGTTTAAAATAAATTCACCAATGCATCATATTGCATTATTTGTCTGCTGATGTTCAGTTATCCATGTTTCAACCGTCTAAAACACATGTATTCCATTCATTCATTTTCCTTCGGCTTAGTCCCTTTATTCATCAGGGGTCGCCACAGCAGAATGAACCACCAACTTATCCAGCATATGTTTTACACAGAGGATGCCCTTCCAGCTGCAACCCAGTACTGGGAAACACCCATACACTCATTCGTGCACATACACTACGGCCAATTTAGTTTATTCAATTCACCTATAGCGCATATCTTTGGACTGTGGGGGAAACCGGAGCACCCGGAGGAAACCCACGCCAACACGGGGAGAACATAAAAACTCCACACAGAAATGCCAACTGGCCCAACCGGGACTCGAACCAGCGACCTTCTTACTGTGAGGCAACAGTGCTAACTACTGAGCCACCATGTCACCCCTTTTGTTTTTTTGTCTTATTAAAAAGTAAAATCACTGTCCATTCAGATAATCCTCTTTTCCTTTTTTTTACATGTGTTCAAAATAATGACAATATTTCCATCGCAGAAATGCAAGGCTCTGCCATCTTGGTTTCTGTCTGTTCCTGCATTCTCCCATTGCGTGCGGGATTCAACGTGACTACGTTCATTTTAATTCAGCAATGTATTTTTTTAAAAGCAAATTAACTAAACTAAAAAGTAACTCAAATATTATTACTTAATTTAAAAAAGTAATGCGTTACTTGACTCGTTACTTAGAAAAGTAATATTATTACGTAACTCAAGTTACTTGTAATGTGTTACCCCCAACACTGGCAGTTGTATCAAAAACAGCTCAAACTTTATCACCCTGCCCGATGCTTTTTTTCTCTGGTCTAACATGACCAAAAAAAGTCCAACTGGGCTGAAACCCTTCCAATCTGGCAACACTTTCAGTAAATCAAATTCAGTCCACTAGACTAGACAGAACAAACCGTGATCTCAGAAATAATTATGAAAAGCATGCGATCAGATGTTACTGTATCACCACCTGCTGCCTGCTCCTCACCTAATTTAAATGAACTGCCAGGATTTAGAGGTCTACTTAACATTGCCTGGCCAAAAAAAACAAATTGCTATATTGTATTGCAGTGATTAATATGATTCTGAGGGGCGACGCGGTGGCGCAGTGGGTAGCACGTTCGCCTCACAGCAAGAAGGTCGCTGGTTCGAGCCTCGGCTGGGTCAGTTGGCATTTATGTGTGGAGTTTGCATGTTCTCCCCGTGTTTGCGTGGGTTTCCTCCGGGTGCTCCGGTTTCCCCCACCAGTCCAAAGACATGCGGTATAGGTGAATTGGGTAAGCTAAAATTGTCCGTAGTGTATGTGTGTGAATGAGTGTGTATGAATGTTTCCCAGTGATGGGTTGCAGCTGGAAGGGCATCCGCTGCGTAAAACATATGCTGGATAAGTTGGCGGTTCATCCCGCTGTGGCGACCCCAGATTAATAAAGGGACTAAGCCGAAAAGAAAATGAATGAATGAATGAATATGATTCTGAACTATTTTTTAAAAGCCTAAATGATCTCAGTATGACTACTTGCTCAAATATAATATTTACTTTTGCCATGCAGTGTAGATTAATAATTAGCAGTAGAACGTTTCATGAGAAGAAACACTTGTCCCAACAGAGACTGGCGTCAACATAATATGTGGCATGAGATAATGATGTTTTTGTAGGGTACTTTTGAGGATCTTACTCTCAAAATCAATAGAAATGCAGTATGAAATAAGTGCCATTTATAAGCACTATAAATCCCATTAGGTAGGTCTTCATTTGCGTAAATGATCCATTTGGGATGCACTTAATGGGAGGGTTATAGAAACTGGTGTGTCTGAAATAACTTGATAATCTACTGTCCCCCTGTGATGGAGTGGCCTTATAATCAGCCCAGGGTATTTCTCCTTGCCTTCAGTTGAAACTCTACAACCCTACAAGCGATGTGGTGAAAGGAGCAATTACATTTGAAGACCCTTAGCATTTACTGGACGTCTGTAGGTTACTGTACTGCAAATTGTTATTTTCTTAATTCACATAAAATATCAATTCTAATGGCAGAAAATCTTGAATTGACTGATCTGATTTCAGTTTAGCTGTAAGCAGTGTTGGGTAAGTTACTTCAAAAAAGTAACAAATTACATCATTCAAATTGTATTTAAATTACTTTTTTAATGACAATTAAAACTCAATTAGTTATTAAATTACTTGACTCAACTTCAACTTAAAATTCAACGCATAAATGCACTACATAAAATTCTCAATGCCGTATAGACCAACGTTTCTCAACCACATTCCTGGAGGACCACCAACACTGCATGTTTTGCATGTCTCCTTTGTCTTTCACACCCATTACAGGTCTTTCAGTCTCCGCTAATGAGCTGATCATCTAAATCAGGTGTGTTTGGTTGAGGAGACATGAGGTGCGTCCCAAAACGCATACTTATGCACTATTCTACGCCATTTTGTAGTATAGTGTAAGTAGTGCGTTCACACTGAAAACTCAAATGCACTGATGCACTTATTCAACCGTTGAACACTTCACACACTCAACAGCCGCTGCTTTGCTCAAGTAGCGGAAGGGGCGGAGCTATCAGGCGCTCATGTTGGATTATATTATTAATTTTGGATTGTGAAAGCAAAATTCTCCTACGAGAGTGATTATACGCTTCCCGATGGTGAATGCAGTTATACTCATGGCAGGTATTGTTTGGTAGTTTGGTCATTTATTTCACTAATTTGGCAACCGTCAAACGTCATCAGGGAAACGGTTTGAATTTCCGCTTAGTAAAAAAAACGTTAGTGTTCCATTTGGGACGACACTACATACATATACTATGCTGTTGAGTGTGTAAGTGCATAAGTACATAGTGCATAAGTGCATAGTGTATAGTGTGCCATTTGGGACACAGCTATGGAAAATGTGCAGAGCTGGTGGTCCTCCAGAAATGTGGTTGAGAAACACTGGCATGTAGACAACATAAATTAATATTTTTTAATTCTTTAGATCTGAGCCAAACAGGACCTTTTAACTTTATAAAAAAATTTAACATTCAGAATTATAAACATCATACGTGTCAAAACACGAAACATTTCAAAGCGATGGCACAATATTTCATACATACCATATATTGAGATGAATTTCTGACTCTCTGTTCATAGTTTCTCAAGCATGTTCAATCTACTTGATAAATTAATTACTCTGCTTCTCTTTATTGATTGATCCAGAACCTTTGAATTTATGAACAGTATTTAAACAAGTACATTATAAGTAACTGTAATTAAATGATCTGAAATGAAAAGTAATCATTTTCTTTATTTTTTTTCTGTGGAAAACTAATCTAATTACAGTAACTAGTTACTTTGTAGCTAGGGATGCAACGATTTCACTATTAACCGTACTTTAATTTGTCATGGGTAATTAATCTTAAGGCTTCTCAACACCGCGTTTCTGCACAGAACAAAACTGCTGCAACTAAACAAAGTTATGCCAACTGTGCACTAGTTTAAAGTTTCGAGCTTGTACAGGGAGGCTAATACCCACGCACACTGGATTAACTATGGGATGCTTTTACACTTGGTCTGAATGCCTGGTCCGAACCCAAGATCGATTGTCCCCCCTCAGCTGGTTTGTGTTCACACTGTCTTTTTTCCTTCTGAAGCCCGGTACGCTTGCATCATCAAGCTGCTGTTTTGTGTACAGCTGTTGCTAGGTGACGGCCACGAATACAAAGTGCCAAAATGGAGACGTATGCACATCACGGTCCTTCTGCTTTTATTGAATCTTTTGGTCTTGTTATCAAAACCAAAATACAAAGAGGCACTTGCGTCTAACGCAAAAAAATATTCAAAACATTCAGAACATCACGTGACATCTACAGAAGTCGTTTTTGGTGGAGACAAGCAGACATTATCACTGTTTGCACTGTTGGGTCAGTCCCACTTGTCACCAAGGTAGGTGATACACAGATATACACACACGAATGAACGTTATGAAAACTAAAGTTTGTTGTACAGTAGGCAATTCACTTCCGTTATTTGGTACGATTGCATTC
Organism: Danio jaintianensis; assembly: GCA_903798115.1. Taxonomy (NCBI): domain Eukaryota; kingdom Metazoa; phylum Chordata; class Actinopteri; order Cypriniformes; family Danionidae; genus Danio; species Danio jaintianensis. The sequence goes on from CAIGQV010019086.1 coordinate 1,726,760, forward strand.
ATATCAGAAGTGAACCGTACCAGAGTTCGCACAAACCTTACCCCAGACCACCTCTTTCAGGCGGACTCGGGTACGCTTTGTGGGTGCGCACCCGAGTTTAGAAAACACATTCACACTAGCTAAATGTACCGTACTCTGGCGTCAAATGAACCCGGGTGTGGACCAAAAGTGCTAGTGAAAAAGCACCCTATGACTGAGGCTATTAACTAAGGGCCGTTCACATATCTCATCTTTTGCGCGCACAAGTTTGCTATTTCAAATGGAGGTGCTTGGCTTGCGTGCGCATATTGGGAGCAGCGCACGAGGGCCGCGACATGCTCCCGCTTTCCAGGCACACCTAGTTGAAAGAATCCCGCTAGCGCACTGCGAGTCATGTGACAAGAACTGGACCGATCAGCTTCATACTTTGAATGGAATATACACATTTCCACTCCAAAGAGAAAAAAAATACAAAATGAAAAATGCCAAACAATTTTGAAATATAGTTGGTCAAAAGTTCAAAAGGTTCAGCAGCCTTTCACTACATTTGTTCTCTTTAAAAGGGAAATACTTAGCTAATATATAGCTTAGATTTACATTAGACAAATACAATTTTTTTTATTTATTCATTCATTGTTCTGTCATTTATTTTCAGTGTGAAATGATTACTTATGTTTAAATGCCAAAAACTTTTTTTTACACTTATTTTTAAGTCCAAAGAGAAACGCACTATTGTTTGTTTGTTAGTTTTTTGTGCTGTAATAATTGGTTACTGAGCAGCAATAAATAACACTTTAAAATATAAGGAGTTTTCATGTGATTTTCTAAACTAGTAGTGTTTTGAAATTAATGAATGCATAATAATCGTGATAACCGTGAAACCATGATTATTCCTCAGACAATAATTGTACAACTAAAATCTATAATCGTTGCATCCCTATTTGTAACTAAATACACCCAACACTGGTTGTAAGCCATTATTATACAGACATGGACTAAATTGTTGGTACCCTTCCACTGAAGAAAGATAAACACTGGCCGCTGAAATAACTTAAACCTTGGAAAAAGTAATGATTAATAAAAAATGACTGAAAATAAACTAGTGAAAATCTGATATTTCTGTCGAATTGTTGTTCAGTGTCTCTGATGTCCCTAAAGCGTGTATGTTATGTTTCAGCTCAAAATACCCCACAAATTATGTTTTAAAACTCTGATGTTTAAATGATGTTTAAACCCAACATCCATACAGAATACAACATGACAAATGAATACATTTGACTGAAAGCTAACACAGGAACCTACAAAAAGCAATTACTGCCCAAGATAACCGATTTATTGATTTTTCAGAATCCATTAGGGTTACTGATGCACTGAAGAACTAAACAATTTCCTTTAACTCAATGCTATAAACATGTTGCAAAATGTAACATTCTGTAAATTACACCCCCCCCCCCCCCCCCCCCCCCCAATCAGCCCAATCAGTCTAACGTACTGGTCCTATGCAGTACAATACAACGTTACTCTAGTGATCTGACTTTATAAGAGCACTTGCAGCAACAGTATTCTGTTGAATTTTAATAAGTGTCTTATTCAAAAAAAGCTGCCTTACATGGATAAGAGTTTGAAAAAAATGGTACACACAGGAGCCTCACTTTTACAGCGGTGCAGTAGAGCCTCCGAAACAGTCCTGAAGACATCGGACCATCTTCAGAGTTTGTTACATGCCTCCACATTTCATGAATGTCGCCGACGTGTCCATGTGAAGTCATCATCTGACTGTAGATGCAATGGTGACGAGGAGCTTTTCCCTCTCCGGAGAAGAACGCGTGGTCCTTTGGAGCAACGTCCATCATTTTAGCGCAGATCCCGAGGAAGACGTCATCAATGTGAAAGGACGCGTTTATGGTGAGCGAAGCTTGATAGATTCTGGAAACCACATCTCTGGAGAGGACATACCCAGATCCAGGGGTGTAATCTGGGTAGGACAACCATGGGTACAAGTCTCGGGACACATAGTACTTGCTTTCTTTGTCTCGATTCGGAGGTGAACCACGGTGTACCCTTCCAATCCAAAGGTCTTTGGTGTTTCTTTGGGCAAACACTTGCAAGTAATTAATTAAGTTGGGAATGTGGACAAAGACATCATCGTCCGCAGACATGAGGAACTGCGCATGATTGCAGTACGTTTCTTTCCAACCAAGCTGCAGCAGAAGCTTCAGAGTAAGATTGTGAAAGGTGTCTATGAAGTCCTGCTGGATGAGATCATGATACCTTTGGTCCTCAAACATGAGATCCTCCTTTAGTTTCCCCCTCTCTTCTGGTATAGGATGGAGGCCAAGAGCAAACAACACCTTTACAGTAACGCCCAGGGTACTTTCAATGTATGTCTCATTTCCCCAAGTAGAGCGAATTGCCTGTCTCCTCTCAAAGTTCTCTGATGAGCTTTTCACAAAGAGAAGGAGCAAAATGTCTTTTTTGTCACACTTTGTTTGATGGTTTATCAGGTACCTGTGGTTGTTGTACTTGATGGCATCTTCGGAATTGACTATAAAGCTTGAGTTAATGAATTTGAAGCTATTAAAAAGGTAGCGGTACGAGAAAGACATTACATGGGTTACAACATTGTTGTCAATCTTTTCCCAGTATGTCATGAGCAGTAAGGTACTAAAGCAAGTTATCATTAGCCGTAGGTGATATTTCTTGAATCTAGGCATTTTGAGAAATGCCATGACTTTTCTGAACTATGGCTCCAGGTCCAGAAGCGATTCCAGGCTATGTTTCGTCCACAATCATGGTGGCCTTCAAAACTTGGTGTGGTATGGTGTCTGTTCAGCAGCCATTGATGTTAAATTCTTCATCATGACAAAAGACAATCGTGGAGCTCCCGGTGTGATCGTGCAAGTCTGTAAGAGAAAAAGACATGACAGCTTAAGTGGACTTGCCCCGCACAACGATGACCAACCATGTTGCGAGAAAGCAAGGTAAGATGAGATTAGCAGTGCGTCGGAAACTACAATTTAGTATTTGAAAAACATGTAAGCCGAGTAGCATTCCTGAATTCATGGTATTCGAAAAACAGTAGATGAAAATAGTGTTTCACAATATATTACAAATTTATCGTTATTGCACTAATAGTATATGCAATATTCGTATCGCAGACATGCGTGATAAATTACATTTATTTTATGCATTGGTTGTTTACCTAAATTTGACCAATCAGATGGGGTCTTATTATCTTTATCCCCACCTCCCTGGTAGTTGCTGTTCTGCTATTGGCTGGAGTGGCCCAAAGGTGAACCCAGAGCTGAAAATAAATATTTATGGTGGAAGTCGAGACAAGAGAGTAAAATGACAAAAGCCAATCAGAGTCAGAATATTTGCTGAGGTTTCCACTCATTCATAGTGTTTTAAAAACTAAATGTTTGCACCTTGACAGTTTTTTTTATGAGTCTTGGATGACCTACTGTTTCTGACGAGATTTCAGGTCCATCCAATGGACACTTTACTATCCCATAGGATAGTATGGGAAAACTATCCCATAGGATAGAGAATTAATGAATGGGATGAAGCAACACAACTACGATAAAGCAACATGGCAGATTTAGTATGTCTGAATTCCATTTATACTACTCATATGCATACTGTATAAAACATACTTTTAAATGGTCGGTAAGTACTTTCATATTCCTAAGTACCTACTACACGAGTAGTATGCAATTTTATACACAGCATAGGTGATTAATCAATTTGACCAAGATGCCTAACCTCCCAGTGTGAAAAGCTGAATTGCTACACTAAATATTTGAACTGTTTTTTACTGTTTTAATTCTTACTAGCAAACTGTTAAGCTGCAGTCCCACATTAGTTTGTGCATGCAAAATTCTGTCGTACGGTGCTTTGAAAGTAGGTGGGGTAAAACAAGATGATTAGACATCGATAAAGCGAACAATTGCTCCACATTTTTAAATTTCTGTACAGAGAGGTCACGTTTTGTTCTTCTATCGGTCTCATGCAATCACGTAATGCGATTTTCATAGGCAAGAGTTCACAAAGCTTAAACTTTGGAACGCAGTGACATGTCAAACTTCTCACACGAGCTTGCGTTTCCGGCCTGCCGCATTTGCATGCATATGAATGGAAGTCTATATGGGAGAAGAGTGCAGTTTTATCGTGGCTTTATGGTTCTGTCATATAAGCCTTAACATTTTGTTTATTTTATTTTCTAAATATAATATAAAACGTTCTGTAAGGATAAAGGAATTCCATGTAATTAGTTGAATTTTTTTTTTTATACATTTAACTAATATGACTAGTCACTTAAATGGATTTTTCACCCCAAAAATATTTCTGTTGATTGCTCAACCTCAGGTTGTTCCAATCCATTATGAAACAAAAGATGTTTTAGACCCCACTGACGTACTGTATAAATAAAAGCATTCTTAAACATGCCGTAGCATGAAACTCTGGATAAGCCTACGCTGAAAAATAAGAGTTCAGTACATAGAAACGACATACTATGAGCCTCAAACCCCATAGTTTCCTTGTTCTCATGTAAATCCTGTGAGCATAAATTCCCACCAAAAAACAGGCTGATCCACACATTATCATTAATATGCACCCCTCAGGCAGCGTTTGATTGGCAACAACGTTTCATTGTAAGATAACAACACTGATAATTTTTCCCCTTATTTTTACGTTTTTCCAAGCTTGCATTATCTAACACAGAAGCGCAACACGAAGGGCACTGTCCTTCAACTTCAGTGGTCACTGGATGTGTTTTATTCAAAGTAAATGGTTTAGCAAGCATTGTTGGTTATTTTTATGCATCTCATTTCAAAACATTCTGTTTTGCATGAATCTACAGTAGTCAACATTTGAAGTGGGTCAAAAAAGTGGATTAAAATTGTAGTAGGACAAGGATGGGCGTTGTTCAAAAGTTTTAGAACAACTTCGATGAATGATTTTGATCCACTTCAAATCTTGACACATATACACACACAGAAAGACGTTTTGATGTATTACAAATAGAACAAGCCCTAAACTAAGAAAACCTGACATGTAGCAATCCATATGCATTTTCCCAATCTTTGCCATCCGTCACACCACAGTCTTGTGTAAACTGAGTTTGCTAACATTGGCTTTCAAGATTTTGCCAGTGTTAACATAAAAATATAAAGCGTTAAAGCACAAAACAACATATGAGTAGCACAAAAACAAAAAGAATGACTTTTCTATGCCATCCTACAAGAAAAAAACAGCATATCCTCACATCTAAATTACTGCAATGCAAATTTTATGCAATGTAAATGCAAATGTGAAGAGAAAGATGCCTGAGGGTCTCTGTTTTCTTTATGGAAACCCAATAAAATCACTGGCATCTGTCTAAAGACCGGCTCTACACTGAGGGTACAGCTTTCAGAGCGCTGAGCTTTCACCACCATTTAACCAAATTATGATATCAAAGTCTAACTGCCATCTTAAATAGTTGTTTAGTAGTTCGGACACTTCCTTGGACAAGTTTCTTATTCTGAATAAGATTGAAAATAGCAAAGTTTAATTTTAATATTACTTCAGATTTCATGGAATAAATATTACTGTACTTCTCTGTCACTCTCAACACATTGGTTTAGATACACAACTTTAAAATATGATGACTGTTTTCTAATTTCTCAAATTAAAATGTTTCTTTTCCCCACAGAAGAAAGTCATACAAGTGTGCAACGACATAATAGCGGAAATATATTTTTTTAGTGAGCTAGCCTGTTACTTAAATAACACATAGAAATTTGAAACAAAAACCCTTTCATTAACCTATGAATCATTTTAATATTGTACTTTTTACTCTAAAAAATCAACAAGTGATCACATACAGTGATAACCAGCATTCAACTGCCTCACTAAGTACATTTAAAAAAAATGTAAAAAATGAGAAGTAAGAGTAAGTTTAGGGTAATTCAGTAGACCGCCATACTGACAGCGAGCAAGTATCTGGACACTTATTCATTTAAAATGCATCATATTTGCATAAATAACCACATGTCCAACCAAGTAGCAACTGCAAACAAATGATGTTGGACCATCTCTCAGAACTAACATTGCTTATCTGAACTTTCTTTTAAAGCAAATTATGCCAGTAGTCCACATTACTGAACAAATGAACTTAACCTAACTTGTAATGAAATAGTTTTAAAGTATGTTTGTTTCTAGTATTTTCACTGTTACATATGAGCCATAACATTATATGTCACAACGAAAACGTGACAAAGACACATTTAACACTAATTTATTATTCTTTAAATAATTACTACAACTGTTTTTTAAATGACAGCATAAAAAAAGAAGGTCTTACCCTGTGGATTCGCCTCAGGTTTTATTTAAAGCCCCAAACATAAACGCGCCTCCTCCATTGGCTGACTTTTGACTTCTATACGACAACGACACTATAGACTCAGGCGTCTACGAACAACTTCTGGTTAATAACGAACCTTGCCCTGAGGAAGTTGTTGTGAAGAGAACTAACCACGAGGAGTGAGTGTGTTTGAGGAACGAAGGACACTCCCGTATTTGTTTAAATTATTGTTAAAGGAGACACGCGCGAGGAAATGTCTGTTTGCCCAAAGGTGTTAATGACGTGTCTTTTTTCTTTTTAAATTATATATTTTTTTTTATTATAACATTTTAACAGTACAAAAAAAAATATATAAATAAATATACATGCCAGGGGGTAAGTATAAATCAAAATACAATCATACAAAATGTATATATATAATAATCAAATAAATACATTGTAGAATTCACAAAGTTTTAAAGTGC
>CAIGQV010019086.1:1733951-1744033 GCA_903798115.1 Danio jaintianensis
AATAATCAAATAAATACATTGTAGAATTCACAAAGATTTAATGTGCGTAGGGCTTTCTTATTTAAAGAGTCTCTGATGCTACTAATATATAAGCATAAATCAGTCATCAAAACCTTAAAATTCCGTTTCTTATTAGTAAATTTACATTTATGAATGTAAAATTTTGTTACCAAAATAAGTAAATTAATTAAATAAAAGCAGTTTTCCTCTTGACTAGGGTACATAGTAAAGCCAAAAAGTACATTTTCCCATAACAAAATAAGAGGTTTAGAACACTGAAAATTGTTATTAATAAATTTTTGCACCTCACTCCATAAGTTGACCGAGTATGCACAATGGTAAAATAAGTGTAAAAGCAGTCTCCTCATATTCATTACAAAAAACACAATTCACATCAATTCCATTTTTACATTTTTGTAAATAATGTTTTATGACGTGTCTATTGACTGCTCTGAGACTTTTAATTACAATCAACGACGCTAATGTTACTAAAGATGTACCCTAAATTCTGGGCTTACACAAAACTTATAAAGTTGTCATACAGATAATGTATGTGAAAGGAAAAAAAAAGTCTGGCAAACACATACCAACACCTTAAACAAACAGCATTACGGTGGCCACTATAGATGACAAGAACCCATTAACACGATGACCTCCTTCAGCTAACAAAGAAAACGGAGTCTTTGGTCATCATTTCACATTTATTACAGAAAAGTACATTTTCACTAGACCAATGGGTAGCACGTTCGCTTCGCAGCAAGAAGGTCGCTGGTTCGAGCCTCGGCTGGGTCAGTTGGCGTTTCTGTGTGGAGTTTGCATGTTCTCCCCGTGTTTGCGTGGGTTTCCTGCAGTTTCCCCCACAAGTCCAAAGACGTGGTATAGGTGAATTGGGTAGGCTAAATTGTCCGTAGTGTATGTGTGTGAATGAGTGTGTATGGATGTTTCCCAGTGATGGGTTGCAGCTGGAAGGGCATCCGCTGCGTAAAACATATGCTGCATAAGTTGACGCTTCATTCCGACAACAGATTAATAAAGGGACTAAGCCGAAAAGAAAAATTAATGAATGAATCAATCAATAATTAATGTTATTTTGGATAAGAGTGTATTAATTATTGATACTGAAACTAACAGTCATTTAGTGTGCTCATGAAAATGATTGTGCTCATGATACTAAAAGAATCAAGCCCAAAGAAGACATTTTGTTTGAAACTTACACCATTTCAGATACATAACAGATAACATTGGTTACAATAAAGTTAACCAAAATAACTCAACTTCACAAAACTTTGCTCAAAGCTCCGAGAAGCTGTGAATTATTGGTGATTTTAGAACTTTGAGGTACATGAGCTTATTACTGAGCAATGGTGGATTGCTAATTCAAAAACACCACTTTAGAATTAGCATTTTAATTATTTCATTGCGTCATGTAATGTTAATTGCATAAAACAAAGTCAAAATGGAGTTCTGTCTCTATTAAGGCCCGTTCACACCAAGCACGATAACTATAAATATATATATATATAACGATGAATATGTCCACAAATTATTCATTCATTCATTTTCTTTCATCTAGTCCCTTTATTAATCTGGGGTCGCCACAGCAGAATGAACTGCCAACTTATCCAGCATATGTTTTACACAGTGGACGCCCTTCCATCTGCAACCCAGTACTGGGAAACATCCATACACACTCATTCACACACACTACGGACAATTTAGCTTACCCAATTCACCTATACAGAATGTCTTTGGACTTGTGGGGGAAACCGGAGCACCCGGAGGAAGCCCACGCGAACACAGAAAGAACATGCAAACTCCACACAGAAATGCCAACTGACCCAGCCGGGACTCGAACCAGCGACATTCTTGCTGTGAGGTGACAGTGCTAACCACTGAGCCACCGTGTCGCCCCTTCATTGCGTCATTTAAAGTTAATTGCATAAAACAAAGTCAATATAGAGTTCTGTCTGTATTAAGGTCCGTTCACACCAAGCACGATAACTATAACTATAACGATAAACTTATAGTTTGTGTCCACACACTAACGAAAGATAAAAATGTTTTTTTTTTAGTTTATGTTTTTCATTCGGTATTGACCAGCAGATGTCCTCAGTGTGCTACTAGGGCATCTGACAAGTTATATTTATTAAAAATATATTAATCTTATATCAAACGAGTTTGGCAATCGTAGTAGTGAAACAAAAACATCAAACTATTTATCCAGAGCATTTTAAAAGGACACAATTTGAGATACTTTTATTTTTATGCTACTTGCTAGCCTGACTTGCATAACTTCCATGTATTTTCTTTTTTTTATCATTCTTTCCCATGGTATATCCCACTGTTTTCTAGATAGTCATTATGTTTAAATAATCTTAAAAGAGGGCTTAACATGAAGCAGAATCTCCACAATGCCGCCTGTAGCTTTAAATTTCGCTAGCCATCTTTCAGTGGATTCTGACTAAGGTTAGCTGTTAGTGTTTTATGCTATAGCTGAGGGAAAAATCATCCTTAAAAGTAATACCAATGGCATTATCTACATCTTTATCGTTATAGCTGTGGTCTGAACTCTGCTGTTGGTTTACGTTCAGAACATTTTTTAAGAACTCTATCATTATCTTTACAGTTATAGTGCTTGGTGTGAACGGGCCTTTACTACAACATCCGGGAACTCGGCAGGATTAACCCCATAAAAACCGAAGCAAATCAAATTACTATATTATACAACCATATCAAACAATACAAAAGAGAGAGATTGACGTGAGAACGTGACTTACCTTCATTTCTATATTGGGTTAGCGTTTGAAAAAAGCTGTCAAATTTCCACATTGGGACTGATCATTACACGGTCTCTGTCGCCATCTAATGGCGGAACAACGTAACGCCAACGACTTTTTTTTTTAAATTAATTTATTTTTTACTACAAACACACGCCATTTTGCAATACAGAAAACTTTTATTAAAAACATCTGTAATTTATAACACATACAAGCAAACCAGACAAACAAACAATGACCACTTTTTAATAAAAGGTTATATGCTGTCAAATTTGCTCTGGAACAAATAACAGATGGTTGCGACCAAATATTGCCACTAGGCATTCCCCAAAACGATTTATGAGTAATATTTAACCACAAGGATACTTGGATCAGATTGCAAAAAATAGGCTACATCAGAAGGGTGGTCGAGGGGAACGTGGTTGATGAACTGCCACTGAGGTCCTGCAAGTTCCATATCTCCGAAATAATCGAGACATATTTTTCAAATGGCGTTTACTTTTATAAATAAATAGCATATTTGTAGACTAAACAGCTATTTTATAGGCTAAAATCTCTCTCTCTCTCAAAAAAACAACAAAAAAAAAAAAAAACGAAACATGTGGCACACAGAAGCGGCTTTTTGAAGTAGTCCTCCGCCATGACACTTTCTGTCAAGAATGCTGCCCACTGCTTCATACACCGTAAATTCATTAACATGACCTTGTCGGCTCACAAAAATGCTTTCACATAATTTTATTTCAACAAAGTACTTACATTCTTTCTAGGTACCCACTAGGTTGTTCTGACAAATTGGTTAATCAACAATGGATGCTATTTTGGAGAAGAGTTTATTAATTACCTACTGGATACTAAAAGTCATGAATTGTGAGTTTTTTTTTTAGGTGTGACGAAACAGGGTTAGTTCAAATAAATTCTGTCATCATTTACTCATCGTCAAACCTTTTTGAGTTTCCTTCTTTTAGAACAAAGATAAACCAAATCAAACCAAACAGGCATAACTTCCATAGTATGTTTTGTTCCTCCTACTTTGGATTTTTTCCAACATTCTTCAGAATATCTTGTTTTGTGTTCAACGGAAGAAAGAAATTCATAAAAGTTTGGAACCATTTGAGTGCGAGTAAGAGGTAAGGACATTTTCATTTCTTGGGTGAACTATAGTTGCAAACCTAAATACATATTTTGAGGTATGACATCATTTGAAACTTACACGATTACGGAGGTTGGAACTGTGTTGTTTTCACTAGAATATCCCATGGCTCTCAGTCAATCAGCCCTCAGCGTTTCCTCTTTGGCATCTGGGATCATAATCTCATGTATTTTGAAACATACCATGATTTTCTTCAGTTTGGTTTATGGGGGACATTCGAAATAATGTCGATGATCTCTAGATCCGAATAACAAATTTGCTCTCATCAGTGCACATTTCTCTTTGAGCCAGTCACAAATGTGTTCCTGTTTTTGTATTTTTTCTTTCTTCAAAAGCTGATTTTTGGGGGGCTTCATGCTAACAGCTGAGCTTCCATCAAACATCTTCTGGCTTTTCAGTTTTTTATTAATTGGTTTGTTACTATTTTCTCAAGTAAGATTTGCATTTCAACATCTCTTAAACTGACCACACTTGTAACACCAGTAGTCATTCTTTCATTTTCATTGTAGTTGGACTTTTTTTTAATTCCACATAATCATCATTTCAGAACACAAGATCATTGTGATATTAAGGACATTTGGTTTATCCACCAAAACACAACAGTAAGATAATTTTTCAACTTAGTGCTTTTAACAATCAGTCCCTTCAGTAGTAAACAATACAAGGTACAGGTTTCAAATCTCCCTCATGCTGAATGAATGTTACTGTACTGTAAAACTGTATTCATACAGTCATAACAGCAAATGTTACACTTATGGTCAAACTGACTAAAACTATATTAAAATCAAAACATTTGTACAACATGAAAATGTGATCAAAGGACACATCATTTACATATGCAAGCAAAAAACATATTTACTATAGTGATTGATTTCCCTTGACTGAAAGCTCTTGCAGCAATTTGTAACAAATTATCAGACAACAATCAGACAAGTAGAAAACCTATGGACTTATTGATTCACCGATTAAACATTAAGATCAGTCAAATGAAATGATAGACAAATGGAGTAAACTGAATAATAAGAGATGCAAGTCAAAAGTTTGATAGTAATAGCTTTATGAAAGGCAGTTACTGGGAATGAAACATTTATATACAGGGTTCCCACACTTTCATGAACAGCAGATTCAAGGACTTAATTCATATCCCAGCATATGTAGCGTCATGAAAGAACATTTCATTTACACTTAAAATTTACCTTAATCAAAAACTGACCATTTTAAAAAGTCATGTTCAAAGAATTTGAATAAAATGTGTTGAACTCAATGTGGTTTCTAAAATATCGATAAAATGTGCATTATTTGTCAGTGTTATTGTACAAAATTTAAATGTAAGAATATTAATTATATATAATAGTTATTATATAGTAATAGTTTTTTGTTCTGTTTTTGACAATTGTTGAAATAACACCAGAAACACATTTTATTTCAGATTGAATTGTTGTGCTTGTTTTTAAGTACATTTTCTAGGCCTTGAATCCATATGTCTGGAATTCAAGTACTTTCAAGAAGCGTGAGAACCCTGTATATATGAAACATTTATTTTTGTGATCGTGTGTAGACCCTTTTCACAATGAGGTCACTTCACGTCCCACTATCGGCAACGCAGTGTATCTTTAGTTCCAGTTTACCTTTGAATGAATGGGAGACTTCTCTGGAAAATTTACAAATAAAAATATTAACATTGCACGATCTGATTTAAGACTATTATTGGTATTAGACATGTGTCCAAATGTTTCTCTTTCAATACTGAACTGCTTTCTGAGTTTGAAAATGATTGTTTAAGTTATTAAGAATAGGAATAAGCTATTGTTTATCAAGGAAAGTATATGTTTGCAACATTTTCACTTATTAATTAAGTTTATTTCCTCAATAATGGATTTATTTTTACTTTAATGCTGCTCTGAATATAAATTTATATGATCTGTTATATGTAAATGTTCCAGCATGAGTACAATTCTTTATAAAATCTTCTTATATTACCTGGCATGTCTATAAATGCAACCAGTTTCATCATTTATTTATTACTGATCTATTAATGTTTTGTTCAGTTTTTCTATTTGAATGAATTAATTACGTCCTACCACCACCTTTTGGGTGGATTTAATTTGATATCTGTACTACCTTTTAATTAATAATGTTACAAATAAATTCATAATCGAATAATACTGAATTCAAATGCAGTCTTCATGGTGTTATTTTTGCCGTTTTAAATTTGTATAATGATTTCGTTGGATTAGTAAGAGCCACATACAACATTGTTATTCTATTTCATTTAATTTAAATATTAAATAGACATAAATGTTTTATGTTCATGAATAAAATATCTGTATAGAAAAAAAAAAAGTCACAGATCTGAGAATGTGAATAATATGAATGTGTCCACTGTAAACAAGTAAAACACCCCCAGTTTTATTTATTACTTATTCTTCAGAACACAAACAAAAATAAAAATAAATCTGACATTAAAAAAAAAAAAATGTTGAGCACCCGTGTAAACATCTGAAATCTTTATAAAATACTGACAAGTACATACCAACTTCATCTGCAGTAAAGACAGCAACACAAAGCAATAGACTCTGTTTAAAGTCCCATTTTCTTGGTTCAAGCTGAAATCTGGGTAATCTGTAAGTTGTTTTTTTTTTTAAATGTCAGATGTCTCACCTTGAATGCAGACAACAAAAAACAGCCGTAGTCACAGTCTAACGGTATCGGAGTTCTCTATGGGGATTTCTGTGTAGGCGGAAGTAACGATACACTGCCTGGAGTGAAACCGGACACCGCGTGATGTCATGTGAAAAGGGTCTATTGTACTAACACAATTGAAAATATGCTGAAACTTTTGAAAAAAGTGCACTTTGATGATCTGTTGTGATATATGTACCAAAAGTTCTGAAAATGTACCAGTTGCTTGTGAAATTTACAGCAAACCAGTTAACAAAATAAATAAATAAGTGTACTTACAGGTCCTTTTAGATCATCTTGATTTGTCTGGAGGTGATGACTGGCTGGATCTTTGCCATTCGGATTTCTCTTCAATCCATTTTAACTGCCTGTTTTCTTCTGCATGTTTTTCCCCTTCTCCAATCAATTTATTATATTAATAATTTTGTTTTTCTGAACAATGTTTGGGAAGGACTCAATTCAGTAAGACATATACAGTTGAAGTCTGAATTATTGGCCCTCCTGTAATTTTTTCCCCCCGATTTCTGTTTAACAGAAAGAAGTTTTTTTTTCAACACATTTCTAAACATAATAGTTCTAATAACTGATTTCTTTTATCTTTGCCATGATGACAGTATATAATATTTTACTGCATATTTTTGAAGATACTAGTATTCAGCGTAATGTGACATTTAAAGGCTTAACTAGATTAATTAGGCAAGTTAGGGTAATTAGGCAAGTTGTATAACAGTGGTTTCAGTAGACAATCGAAAAAACATTGCTTAAGGGGGCTAATAATATTGACCTTAAAATGTTTTTAAAAAATTTAAATCTGCACTTATTCTAGCCGGAATAAAACAAATATGACTTTCTCCAGAAGAAAAAATATTATAGGAAATACTGTGAAAAATTCCTTGCTCATCATCTGGGAAATATTTGAAAAAGAAAAGGCTAATAATTTTGACTTCAACTGTATATCAATGCGTTACACTTTGCTGACCTTCCTCCTTATTAAATGACTATTAATGACACCTTTTTTTTCCCACAGTATGGATGAATTCACTCATTAAGCTCCTCACTGCTGTTATTTGAACACACCCTTTTCAGTGCATTAGCCAATCACAAGCAGAACAACAGTACGCATCACACAACAGTTGGGTCTGTTGTTTTTCGATTTGCCTTTTCATTAAAGGTGCAGTATGTAAGTTTGACACCCAGTGGTTGAACTAGGTATTACATTCCTGGATCAAAACAAACGCAAGCGCAGGTTGCCAGATTGAGGAGCGAGTCTGACGATCGAGCCTAAAGTCTAATTTAAGTCGTGTTCTAAATAAAAGCAACGGCACGCAATAGAAGGAATATTTTCCATATTAAAAGGAGTTTTTGTCCTAACCAACACCTCGAATTGACATATTAGAAACTGCTTCTATTTCTTGCAGCTGAACAACAGGATAAACTGTGATCACCTCAGGTAAACCTCATGTGCTTTATTCAGTGTTAAATGCGAACAATGTGAGTTTGAATGCCATTTTACATGACATTTATTGCCATACTACTGAAAGCAGCAGCAGATAGTTCACCTCAGATCTTGAAAATAAAATAAACCATTTGAAATTGAACTTTAGAACTGTGAAATAATGCAAACCAACACATATCAGTGATGCAGCTATATATTTAATAATGTTAAAGAGGCTTAATATGTATTAATTAGATTATAAACCTTACCATTTCGTGAGTGAGTGCATATTCTGTGCTTCTGAATGGCTGTATTTAAATTTCTGTCGTATTTCGTCTGGTGCAAACAGCCAAATTGCTTATCCCTGCAAATCTCATCACGTAGCGTGTTGTTAGGACACGGGGTTATAATGTAACCTGCTCACCTAATGTTTACGCTCGTAATATTTATATTATTTGCTAATTAATAACCTCATGTGGAACTCTGAATCTGCGTCTCATTTCGGAGTCTGCTACTGTCCACCGGAGGTCGCATTTCGATCACGGACGCATGCTTTGACCTTTCTAACTGAATGAATGAAATACGCCGTTTTCCACCAAGGCAACCCGGGTGCTGAAATATAATTGGCTAAACTGGCAATGGGTGGGTTAAAAGAACCAAAATAAAGACAGCGTTGCGGCACAGAAAACACATTTTCAAAGCAGAATATCTGACTTCAGCATTGTTTTTCAGATAAACAAGAACGTTCACTTAGCTTGTTTCTTAAATATCTGCAAATATATTATGCTATTTTTATGCTTTAGAAAAGTCAAAAACTTACTTACAGCACCTTTATTAAGCTTAGAATATCTCAAAATTTTAGTGAGTTTAGAAAACTAACCTTCCCAGAATATGGCAGAGATTTAATTTCTATACCAAGCTGTTATTTCATGCTTTTATTCTCCTTTTAATTAGCATGAAGGAACATTTTCAAATTGTTGCAGGTGCCATTTTGTTTGTATGAAGGATGTAAGATAACATTTCCGTTGATCGCAAAAACTCCAAGGTTTCCGCAGGATTTATGAGGGTTCATGTCAGACTTAAGTTCTTTTTATGACAAAGTACTGAATCATTTGAAGGGAACACAACATGTGAATATGGGAGCAAATATGTTTTATTAGCAGCAGCACTTTAAAGATTTAAAATACAACTTCACACAAACCTTAATTCATTTTTAATATTTAGATTTTTTTTAAATAGCTTATGACAAAAAGTCAACATTAAATATTTTCATGTTGCTTTAACTTATTTTAATAGGTTAATCAGGTTTCAACTAAATTTAAGCTATACAAAGTTTGACTTGATATTTTTAGTCAGTTTGATTGATTCACGCTGAGATGACTAGAAAAGGTTATTTGATTCAATTAAAAAAAATGAAGCAAGGTGTACAGTGTATAATATTTAAATACTTTTACTGTTTTTCACTCAGTATTTTGTCCTGTGGCAGCGTGGTGGCGCAGTCGCCTCCCAGCAAGAAGGTCGCTGGTTTGAGCCTTGGCTGGGTCAGTTGGCATTTCTGTGTGGAGTTTGCATGTTCTCCCCGTGTTCGTGTGGGTTTCCTCAGGGTGCTCCGGTTTCCCCCACAAGTCCAAAGACATGCGCTATTGGTGAATTAGGTAAGCTAAATTGTCCGTAGTGTATGTGTGTGAATGAGTGTGTATGGATGTTTCCCAGTGATGGGTTGCAGCTGGAAGGGCATCCGCTGCGTAAAACATATGCTGGATAAGTTGGCGGTTCATTCCGCTGTGGCTCCACTCTGGGCTACTTTTTAACAGCAAGTGTCACACTCTTGGCTAGTTTTTAAACAGCAAATATTGCTATAGGCTAGTTTTTAACAGCAGACTGTGCTCTGGACTAGTTTTTAAACAGCAGTTAGCGTTATAGGCTAGTTTTTAAACAGCAGATAGCGTTATAGGCTAGTTTTTAACAGCAGATGGTGCTCTTGGCTAGTTTTTAACAGAAGATGGTGCGCTCTAGACTAGTTTTTAAACAGCAGATA
>CAIGQV010019086.1:1745689-1776150 GCA_903798115.1 Danio jaintianensis
GGCTAGTTTTTCAACAGATAGCGCTCTTTCGCGCAAATAGTTTTTAAAAGCAGATAGCGCACTATGCTATTTTTTAACAGCAGATGGCACTCTGGGCTAGTTTATAACAGCAGATAACATTCTGGGCTACTTTTTAAACGCAGATAACGCACTATGGTAGTTTTTAACAGAAAATGGTGCTCTGGGCTAGTTTTTAAACAGCAGATGGCGCTCTTGGCTAGTTTTTAAATAGCAGATAGCGCTATAGGCTAGTTTTTGACATTAGACAGTGCTCTTGTACTAGTTTTTAACAGCAAGCAGCGCACTAGGCTAGTTTTAACCAGAAGATGGCGCTCTTGGCTAGTATTTAAACAGCAGATAGTGCTCTTGGCTAGTCTTTAAACAACAGACAGCGCTGTAGGCTAGTTTTTAACAGCAGATGGCGCTCTTGGCTAGTTTTTTAACAGCAGATGGCGCACTATGCTAGTTTTTAACAGAAGATGGTGCTCTTGGCTAGTTTTAAACAGCAGATGGCACTGTAGGCTCCTTTTTAAAAAGAAGATACCGTTATAGGCTAGTTTTTAAGCAGCAGACGGCACTCTGGGCTAGTTTTTAACAGCAGATGGCGCTCTGGGCTAGTTTTTAAATCAGCAAGTGGCGCACTAGGCTAGTTTTGAACAGAAGATGGCACTCTGCTAGTTTTTAACAGCAGATAGTGCTCTGGGTTAGCTTTTAACAGCACACAAGGCTAGTTTTTAACAGAAGATGGTACACTAGGCTAGTTTTTTTTAACAGCAGATGGTGCTCTTGGTTAGTTTTTAACAGATGGTGCTCTTTCACGCAGATAGTTTTTAAAAGCAGATGGTGCTCTGGGCTAGTTTTTAACAGCAGATGGTGCTCTGGGCTAGTTTTTAAACAGCAGACAACGCTCTGGGCTAGTTTTTAAATCAGCAAATGGCGGAATAGGCTAGTTTTAACGGAAGATGGCGCTCTTTGCTAGTATTTAAACAGAAGATATCGTTATAGGCTAGTTTTTACAGCCGACTGCACTCTGGGCTAGTTTTTAACAGCAGATGGCGCTCTGGACTAGTTTTTTTTACAGAAGATGGTGCACTAGGCTAGTTTTTAAACAGCAGATGGTGCTCTTGGCTCATTTTTTAACAGCAGATGGCGCTCTTGGCTAGAAGAGCACTTTTGCGTTAAAGTCATGTAAATTGGCTCTTGTGTCATAAGAATAATGTGTAAACAGCTCACTTTGAACACCCTTGTAATTCATTTAAAGCTAACTAACTTTATTAATGATTTTTTTTTTTTTTATTCCAATGATATTTGTAAGGAATTTAATGTAAGCGGACGGCTGTTTGCAAACATACAGTGCCATCTGCAGTTATAAACTAAACTTAGGAATCATTCCAAAAGAGAACAGCGACATATTTTGAAATTCTCCGAATCGATTTCTCAAACAATTTTTCGCCAAAGTTCGTCAACTTACAAAGAAAAATAGTGAGCAAAACAGGCAAAAAACAGCACCGACTCAAACTTCCTTTGGACTTTCGAAGTTAAAGATTGAAAAAGCATGTCCACTTCCCAGCTGCCTGACTAAAACAATCGCACATCCCAATAAATCGGTCATAAAGACTAACGCTGTACAGTCGCACACATACAAACTCACTGCAGCACTACAAGTGTGAGGACCAAACTGAGAGATCATTCGACATTTATAGAAAAGCAAGAAACCATAGCACTAGGAAGAATAATACAATTTAAAAAAATCGAGCCGTTGTGTAAAATGTCATACTCAATACAAAAAATGTGAACGATTTGTGAACGGTTTTCTATAGTTTGTGTAACAGTGAGGGTGAATGTGAGGATTGTGTTTTTAGGGTGGGCCTATTGGAAACTACATACAGGCTTCACCGATGAGTTTCACCCATTTATGAATCGCAAGTTCGGTTTAGTCTTACCACAAAGTTGCATAGGTTGTACAAAATAACACAGGGCATTCGTTTTAGAAAATATAGCTGAGTAATTTAATAGCCTTTGTGTACTCTTATAACTCTGTTAAAAAAAAAAAAAAAAAAAGAAGAGTCAAATTATTTGTCAAAGTTTGGCAAAAAAAAAAAAAAATCCTTGAGCAATTTTTTTTGGAGAACAGTTCCAAAGTCACAGAGCCACCAAGCATACAGTGCCAATACTCTGAATTGTCAATCTCATACGGCCTCGAGTCAGCCATATTCAACAGCTCATGCAGTTTCACCTCAACCGTCGCTGCATTGCTGACGTGTACAATATGTGCACTTCAGCGGTGTGGAGCTCGGCCCTCTGGGCTTGGAATGATGCTTTATGAGGTGTGTTTGTGTGTGTTATCATGTGTCGAGCGTGTCTGTATATAACAGTCTGCGATCACGCTAGTTATGTGTGTGTGTGTGGTAAACGCTGTGTGTCTGTTGGTCTGGGTTGAGGACTGATACCTCATGTGTGGATTACAGCAGTGGATGATAGGCCAGGGACAGTCGTTACATTTGGCTATGCACACATTCATAGTCGGTCCATGGCTTCCCAGCGGCAGCGTCATTTCCTTAGGTCTAATACACAAACCTGGAGTGGGGGAGAAAAGGCATGGCTTAATTATGTCCGCTAATGACGTTAATCCTCATGATTAATCATACACAAGAAAAGAAACACACAATTTTGTAGAACAGCAGCAAAAATAAATGAGAATTTCCTGTAGAAAATGTGATTGGAATTCACAAAATGGTTTGACATTTCAGGTTTGCTGGGCTTTTAAGGCTGCCAAAACTCGATTTTATATCTGTATGGCTCCAAAATGTACATTTTTATTAAATAATATTTACTGTCAATGTTAATATCATTATTGTTGTTTTAAAGGGGACATATTATGCCTCTTTTAACAATATATAAAGTCTGTGATGTCCCTAGAGTGTGTTCGTGAAGTTTCAGCTCAAAATACCACACATTTTTTAAAAAACTGCCCCTTTTAGGCTTTGATTGAAATTGTGGCATTTTGGTGACTGTCGCTCTAAACTCAAATGAGATTGTGCTCCCAGCACTTTCCAAAAGAGGGCGGAGCTATACACGCCTTTGTGTCACCATAGTGGCAGATTCAAATCTATAATGGTGGACGGCTGCTTCTCACTCAGGGCTGTTTATGCTAATGAGGGGGAGATCATCACCAATGGGCGGGGTTTTCCCCTTCCGATGACACGTACAAAGGGAGAATGTCAATCAGAGTGTTTCTGCAGACCATTTTTATGAAGTGTGATAAAAAAAAAAAAATAGAATTTATTTATTTTTACCATTAGAGGCTGGCTATATTCACACATTGTTAGCACACAACTACACACAACACAGTGTTTAAACCCTTTATAAAATGCGATGCAATAGGTCCCCTTTAACAATGCAACACCCACATTGTCGTGTCAACAACCCCTCAGAGAAACTTCCATATACAAAATTTAGCCATTTTGTATATGGAAGTTTCTCTGAGGGGTTGTTGACACGACAATGTTTTTCAGCCGAAATATGAAACTTTTTATGCATTTTGTCTATTCAATTACACAACGATGGTGCTTTTGCGACTGAAAACAGGCTACAAAGTGGACGTTTTTGAAAATGCTGTCATTCTCATATCTGTGTAAACACCTGAAAATAAGAATCTTTAAAAACAATGACATCATGCATGTTATGTGTTTAGTGATGTGTAGATTAAAGGCAAACGCAAACTAACATACACAACAATGGCAGACCATGTGGTAGCATTGTTGTTGCTCAAGTGTTTGCTAACTCTTCATCAGCAAAGTGTGGATTTAATACACATTACAACCAACAGCGGCAAATTCTACATACATATTAGCGCCGAGCTACCAACGGCATCACGTTCCTACAGGTACTGTAATAGTAACAGTGCCAAAAACTGGCCTGGCATACGTAACAGCGTTTTTGGATATTTTTTGTGGATGGGTAACTGCAGATCATTTTGAAAACGTTGTCACGTAAACGTGAAACTTTAAAACGGAAGGGAAAATGTTTCGGTTATTGGCAATGTTGTTGTCATGTACAAAAAAGTTGTGGAAAAAAACTGAAAAAGCAGGCAACGATAATAAATAAATAAATAAAATTAAATTAAATAAAATCGCCCCCTATACCCTCATTCACTATTCCCTACATTAGTGAATGAGTGAATTCAACTTCCTGGTCAGACCCTGTGATAGTTATTTAATACTTAGCAAACTGTCTATTAGTAATAGTAAGACTTTCGATGTCAACAACCGTTCCCTTAAGTAAATAATATTTTATTTTGAAACTTACACCAATAGGATTGTGCTTTAGATGCCATCTTGTGGTCAGACGTGTAATTCATCCGATGCTCGAACTCTCACAGTGCATTATAGGTATTTTCTAGCTGTTGAGTGTACATGGGTTGTCGTTTTTGCTGTGCATTGTGGGATTCATTCAGTGCACTTTATAAAATACACTATAATTTCGAACACCACTAGAAATGGCTGCTCTATCAATAGTGCACCATTTGAGGGTATAGGGGGCGATTTCGGATACAGCCAGTGACTTATAATGATAAACTTATTTCTGTGTTTTGCTCCATGTGTCCCTTTAGAAATAGGTGTGTGATGCTCCTGGAAACGGCATGATTTAATATGGATATTAATTTTGTGTAAACATCCCAGTTTGTTTGAATAAAGTGTTCAAAAATAATGGCATGTAAATGTGCGTGTTTGTATTTCATCTTCTATTCATTTGGTTTAGCTGAACTATTGAGAATAACATTGTGTCAATACGTTAGGAAAAATGTTATTTAAAATTAAAAACATCGTTTCTGGTTGTAGAAATGCACTTTTCATCATTATCAGTAGCCAGTCTCTGCATTTTACTTTATTACCAAGCAAGTAGACTACAAAAAAAAAGAAAAAAAAAAAGCAGTCTTTAAAAAAAGAAAGCAGCAGCCATCATTGTACCATTCATATCCTTTGTTTAAAGTTTACGGCCTGTCTAACCCAAAAACTCAAGTGTCATAATTACCTTACATAAGGCTAGGGAGTTCATTTCTAATTAGAAAGAGACAACCCTTTATTTTGGGTTAAAAAAAGTTTTAGAAACATTACAAAATCGATTAAGATTAGGGTTCCGAAACTGTACCTATGTAACCGGTACACCGGACCGAATCAGCATATGAATTTCGGTGCCTAATTTCGGTGCCACTGGTGCTGCGACAAGGACGTAAGAAGCATAAAGGGGTACATTAAAGGCACAGATAGGTATTCAATTCAATTCAATTCAATTCAATTCATCTTTATTTCTATAGGTATGCGTTGTATCACACCATCTCTAAACATTTGATTCTAAACAACTTTGAAGGATACGGACACCATCGGCGATGTTAGGCATTTGTTCTTGCTGCTTAGGGAACGCACGCATGTAGGCAACGCGCGCAGTACAGTGCATCCGGTGAGCGATTCCCTTAAGATTCATCAACACGCATGGTCGTGTTTTTCAAATTTGTTTAAACTAAGCGTTCTAAAGTATGGTTATATTTTACAAGCAAGGATTCTGACACAGCAAAGTGAAGCAGATGCTTTACAAAAGTTTCGTGTAAGGGGGGAAACACGTCAAACTTAATGAAACATTTGAGGGCACAGGGAATCAGCTTAAAGGCAGAGAAACGCACTGTCTTTGACAGCTTGCAACATCATCTGGCACTTTCACTGAGTGCGTTTACATGGACACCAATACATTGATTTTAATATGATTAAGACAATACTCTGATTAAGAGTCTATCATGTAAACGGCGATTTTTGATTACCTTAAAGAACCACAGACACCCGCATTGTGAAATGCGGACGTTTTTTTTTCCATTCGGTGTGCGGTATCAAATTCCATTAAAACAACACTCTTCCACCAGTCCTTACACCATATTCTCATTCAATACCTCAGTTTGTCACAGGGCATGAACAATATGTTGCTAAATGAAAGTGAAACTGCCAAACTGCAGTTAAACTCTAAAAATTAAAAATGAAACACCCGAAATTACATGAAACTCTGGAGGAAACGTGGATATCGTGGTGACGCAATGACGTTAATCAATCTATGTGCTATAGTACGTAAAACGGGATCATGAAAGGAACATTCAAAAAGCAACTCATGTAAACACCTTAATCATATTATTGTCTTATTCAGATTAATAATAATAATAATTCATTACATTTATATAGCTCTTTTCTGGACACTCAAAGCGCTTTACACATTGGGGGGAATCTCCTCATCCACCACCAGTGTGCAGCATCCACCTGGATGACGCGACGGCAGCCATATTGCGCCAGACCGCACACCACACACCAGCTGATTGGTGGAGAGAAGACAGAGTGATGAAGCCAATTATGATATAGGGATAGGTTAGGAGGCCATGATGGCCAGGATGCCGGGGTTAAACCCCTACTCTTTTTCGAAGGACATCCTGGGATATTTAACGACCACAGAGAGTCAGGACCTCAGTTTAACGTCTCATCCGAAAGACGGCGCTCACTGAGCAGTATAGAGTGCCCTTCACTATACTGGGGCATTAGGACACACACAGACCGCAGGTTGAGAGCCCCCTGCTGGTCTCACTAACACCACTTCCGGCAGCAACCAAGCTTTCCCATGTGGTCTCCTATCTAGGTACTGACCGGGGGCAGCCCTGCTTAGCTTCAGTGGGCGACCATGTGAGAGTTGCAGAGACCTAGCTGCCGGCCAATATTAAGGCAAACATGTAAACATAGTCACAAGCCCTAAACCTAGAAAAAAGGAGTTAACTGATTTTGATGACAGCCTTTCCACAGGTTAGTAGTAAGCTAATATAATGTTAATTGTATAGTGCAAATCTTAAATTCAAGCTAACAAACAAATGATCAAAATAAATATATTAATGCAATTCAATTCAAATATATAAAATATGAATTGATGTATACTTTAAACTTCAATTATCTTGTTCAATTAAAATGATTCAAATATATTTTTTTGTCTAATAAAATGTTTTTGTTTTTTTTAGAGTCATCCACCATAATTTTGTGGCTTAAAAGTATTGGTTCAGGCACCATTTTGGCACCGGTACCGTTTTAAAAGTATAGATTTAGCACTGGTATCGAAATAACCCCAAACGATACCCAACCCTAATTAAGATGACATAATAATCGATCAATAAAAATGCTGGAACTCCACTGGGGACAAAGTGGGCGCAAGTGCATCAGACGGATCGGTGAGTTTCACTACAGCCATGTTGTTTCACATTAGAGTGAGTTCCAGCATACTTCAAAAATACCGCCAGTCCCTCTGTAGCTGTTGACTAAAGCACCGCTCTGGAGGACACAAAGAGAGATTTGACAACCCATCACCAATACTGCTAAATGTAACAAAATCTCTCTATTTTCATTCTGTACATTACATTGAGAAGAAATGAAAAGTAGAATCAGCTCATACACTGCCTTTCAAAAGTAAGATTCTTTTTTGAAAGCAATTGACATTACTATTCATAGACAGCATAGACAATTATAGTAGACAATATCTCCATTTTCTGAACACCTCATGGTTTCCCCAAAAATATTAAGCAACACAACTGCTTTCAACATTGATTTATTAAAAGGCAACTTGGTTATTAAAGGATAGTTCACCCGAAACCAAAAACTTATTCACTCATCACTTTGGGGTTGCACGATATATCGGCAGGCATATTGATATCGTCCAATAAATGCGTTAGAAATAAATATTTTTAACGTTATCGTTATAAGTTCGTTATCAAAATTAGGCCGATATCTTTAAGCCGGTAGATTACGTAGGTCGAACTTGTTCAGACTTGTCCAGTGCACTATAATGAAGCTTTCCTCACATTGTTTATTCCTTCAAAGTCCGTCCTTTCTTTGTGTGGTAAGTAACCATATTTTTGACATCATCTACTGAAATATGTAGTATAAAAAAATCAATGGAAGATTTACATCAAAATGAATGCTTTTTTTTTATTTTAACTATAAAAAGGCATAATTATTTTTAGTGTGTGACAACAAATGGATGTACTCAGTGAGTTACTGGTTCTGGCTGTTTCCATCTTTACCAAAACCATAAAAATACGAATACAAAGCCATTGTGTGGCTGTGGGTTAAAACTTTCAGGTAATTGGCATGTTAGTCTTCACTACAGATTATTTTTTTTCTACTTGAATTTTGATGGTGTTTAGACTCTTTTTGGAGGATGGTGCATTTAACTTTTAGTTGCTGTGCTTTACTAAAAGCTATAAAGTCATCAGGCACCATCTAATTATTTTTCTCCTCTTATCACTAGGGAAACAGTGAAGAACTACTTTGCTTATCTAATAGGGCTGGCCGATACGGCAAAAAAGCAATCTCGATAATTATTTTCTATATTGAACAATATCTATATATATTTCGATATAAGTTGTTAATGCCTTTTAAAAGAGTATCCCAACCATGACTGAAGGCGGATACTGCTGGCGGGAAAGGGAAACGAGCATACTAAACAATACTGGGTGACGGAGCATGACCTATTTTCAGCCAATAATTTTCGGCGACCAAAAATTCGGTGAATCTCTATTATCAACACAATTATAGATTCCTGTTGTTGCATATTTCTGCTGTGTGATTGACTCTTGGGATCGATATAGAGTAAAAATGTCCAGAGCTAATCATCGTTCTCGAAAATTTTATTGCAATTCGATATGATATTGTTTATCGGCCCAGCACTATTATCTAAAGGCAGATTTATACTTCTGCGTCAAGCGCACGCGTGTGCTCCGGTGCAGCCTGCGCGTGGACGCATAGCCTCACACCTCTGAAAAAATTTAACTACACATCGCAACGACGCGTATCGCAAGCACTGTGATTGGTTGGCTTGGTAGCGCTGATGAGTGTGGGCGGGACTGAGAGCCACGCGAACCTGTTGGAGTGAGTGTTTACAAGTGTCGAGTCCCGTGAAGGAGCTCCAGGTGGAAACTGTTGTTTTGTGTTTACCTTATGATTAAAGTTGTTGCACGTCCCCCAGTTCCCGCCTCAAAATTAGCGAGTTTGAGCTACTTGTACACTAAGGTAGCGTTCAGAAAAAACAAAACACCAGCAAAGAAACTCGACACAGAGGAACATAAAAACCTTACTGCCAGCTAGCGTTTCGGAAGTGTTATTGCAGAGCAACACAAACGACACGCAGAAGTATAAATGCACAACAACGTGCAAGGCATGCGCCGTGGGTCATGCCGATCACTCGACTCAGAAGTATAAACCAGGCTTAATACTTGTGTGGATGTGGCACTGTATCAGTATTTTATATTCCCAGTTGTAATAAACAGTGTGACATCATCAAAAATAATGGCGCCCCCAATATTCCAAAATATTTATAAAACAATGTGGATTGTTTTTAAATAACGTAAATCTTTTTTTATTTAAACATTACATATAAATATATATATAAATATATAAATTTAAATACAATTATTTGTAATTGTAATATTTGACAACATTAAAGTTTTTACTCAACCTTGATTATTCTTCTTTTCTTTTGGTCAACACAGAACAGATGGCCAAAGCAACTGTATCCATTAAATTCTTCATTTTATTCATCTGACATGAATGAAAAACGAGTAAAATGATTGTTGAAGAGCCTACAGTACCTGCGTGTTCCAGATATGGACACACTTGTCGAAGGAGCCGCTGGCCAGGTGCCGTCCATCTGAGCTGAAGGCCACGCTGTAGACGGGCTCCTGGTGTTTGGTCAGTGTGTGGATGCAGGCTCCACGTTCAGCATCCCACAGACGCACCGTTGAGTCAAATGACGCACTTCAGGCACAAAATACAAAAAAAATATTTACTGTGTATACATCAGACATAGGCTGATATTCAGTAATTCCATATATAGTAATAATGAACATGCATAATATTGATATAGAGGGCACATTAAGTAATCAATAATTATTCACAATATTTTAAAGGTGCAATAGGTGGCTGTCTTCACATTGTCATTTTTTGTTCTGCTGGTTGAAAGTCTCTTCACAATATAAACATAATGGTTAAAGTAAGGCATCCAAATGTATTTATATGTATTTTTTTATTCTGGGTAAGGACTAAAAAATGTGACCAGTACCTGGCCAGCATGAGGTTGGCATTGGGGTTGTTGGTTCCAGGTCCAGTAGGGCTCCATTTGATGGTGTAAATCTCCTTACTATGGGCTTGCAGGTCATGAACGCAAGTGTCCTGCTTCATACTCCAAAGCTGACATTTAATACACACAAATCCACATTACTGTAATAGACACTCTCATGCTAATACTTCAAATATGTTAGCAAAGAGTTATTCATCAAGGTAGTAACCTTGAAATCAAATCAAGGTTGTTTGCAGATCACCTTTAGCGTCATGTCATCAGAGCAGGAGGCCAAGAGATTCCCTGTTGGATCCCATTTGATTGCATTGACTTCATTCTGAGGACAAGAGTTTAAAGAGTAATTACTTAAGGCCTTTTCACAACAGTTATTGATGGTAATAACTATAATGATAACTATTTCGTGTTCACAAGAGTGTGGAAAGATGAGGAAATGTTTGACCTGTAGTAGTGTATATCAGTTGTCTTGTCACAATATGATATGATATGGTTTCTCTTAGACAGCGATACAATAATGAAAAAAAATTCGGTGACATGATTATGAATGAATTCGTTTTTATTGATTGATTTATCTATCTATCTATATATATATATATATATATATATATTTTTTTTCACATTATACCTATACAATTATTTAAATTATACCTATAAGAAATTAACAGTAACAAAATGTGGAATGTGTAAAAAAACAAACAATCAAAAAAAGGAAGATAGGAAGATAAAAAATAAATAAATAAAAAATCTTACACATTTAATTTTCATTTACTTTACTATAAAATGCTTGCAGTGAGCAGGTAATTATATATA
The DNA here is from genome assembly GCA_903798115.1 of Danio jaintianensis. Taxonomy (NCBI): domain Eukaryota; kingdom Metazoa; phylum Chordata; class Actinopteri; order Cypriniformes; family Danionidae; genus Danio; species Danio jaintianensis. The sequence goes on from CAIGQV010019086.1 coordinate 1,756,646, forward strand.
TTTTTTATTTGTAGCCTATTCTATGTAAAGGATTTTGTTCATTTTCTTTACTCACTATACACACCCATCCGCCCGCACACAGTGTAATAGATCATAACCGGTCATTACGTACTGACGTCATTTATCTCTTACTATGTCACGGTGGAATACTATGGCGAAGGAGGCAAGGGCTAGTAAATGAAACCCTGTGCACAATTCACTGCTTGTGAGTTTGCTGGACAGTCTTTCACTGACACTGAAGAAGGTACAGCAGACGAGCCACTAACCACTATTTCACTGCTAGAGAGAAAATGAAAGCTGTAAAACTCCATCTCTGCCTCTCTCTCTCTCACTTTGAACATTTGACCCACTGCCGTGTTCGTGAGGTAACTTTTCCTCTACTCTCGGCTGTTAAAGCAATACTTGTGGATCCAGACACGAGCGTGTCTGTAGTGCGGGTTTCCTCCACTGCGTCCATTACGGATTACCTGTGATAACCACGCATTATGCGCATATAGACTGTAACTGCGGCTGTTCTTCCCGTGTCACTCATTGGTGAACCAATCGCAGCCCTTTCTGTTAAGCGGGTGAAGACAATGACCAATCATGGGGGTGTAAGAACTTTTGAGCTTGACAACAACGCTTGGCTAATATTTACATTCATTTATTTGCTATAAATGATTGTGTAGTCTTCTGTGCATGTGTTTTGTTTAAAACATTCAAAAAGAGTGTTTTCTTTGAGCAGGAAAAATTAAAGGTGCAGTTCATATATCTGACATCGTATCAAAGGACAAAATTGTATTACAGATAATGTAAAAATATATTTATAGATTTTAATACAGTTTTTTCTTGTGTTGTGAAGGAAAAAATCTAAATGTTTATGGAAAGCATCGTCAATGCAACATGATGGACAGAGATATTGAATTTAACCGAATCGATGGCATGATAATTGTAACCGAACCGTAAGACCAGTGTAGGTTCACACACCTACTTTATATAGTCAACAACTGGATAAAAAAAAAAAAATCTACTTTTCAACTGTCAATACACTAATTTTTGGGACAATATCGACTAAAGGTTTTGATCCACTTTAAATGTGGACTAGTGTGTGTGTATTTATATGTGCATATCTATAGGGGAGCATGGCAAGACTAAGGGATAAAATCATGCAGGGTGATACACGACCTCACTGCAAAATTACTTGACAAAAAATTTAAATAAACCTTTTTTTTTTTTTTTTTTATTCAAAGGGGGGCTGACATAAAACCTTTCAACCCCTGGGTTAATTAATTTCTTGTAGGATTTGTTGGACACCAAAACATCAATGTAAAAAAGTAAAATAAGTGCACACTGATAAAGATTTACCATATAAATGAGGTCAGAACATATACACTATGACTACTATATTGGATATAAGAGGCTTACTGTGTGGCCCTGGAATGTTTTGATTGGTCTTTCCTGGCCCAGTTTACACACGTGAATACACATGTCTGTGCTGCAGGACGCAAACGTGTTGTTGCTCTGCCAGTCCACGTCCAGAGCTGGAGCTGAGGAGACAAAAATAAACCATTCTTGACCTTCCTTTTGATATAAGCTCACATGCAACTGGCACATTTGCATGACCAAAAAAATGCTGGATTAGTAAAAATCATAAGGTCCATTTTGACAAAAATGTCCTGCTTGTGATTGTGGTCACTCACCTGAATGGAATGGAAACTGCTGCTTGGCCTCTCCTGTGTGTGCGTCCCAAATAATGGTGGTCTGAAAGATACACAAACCCGTTAACATTTCAGTTTCACCATATTTTAACTTGATGGAATACAACTACTAATGGGCCGTTCACACAGAATGCATTTTTCCTTTCCAACTCGCTACTTTTCTATTGTTTTCCAATATAAACATGCGATTGACAGATGTGTTTGACTGTTATGCTTGCATCTCACATCTTTTGATGCGATGCGCACTCCAGATTTTTTAGACGCCGTGTCAAGTTAAAAGATCTTCAACTTTCACAAGCAGCGCAGCTCATCACTGTCAGCTCCAAAAGCAGTGGACCAATCAGAAGAGCTCGGAGGAGAGACAACCATTGCGAGCTTCTGTTTATAGTAGAAAGTTGGCATGACAACGGTTTCATTTACTGTTCTATCATGGCGGAGGAAGCGCTCATTGTGGTTTTGTCAAGAATATCCTAAGTTATATGATGTATCTTCATGCGCTTATCATAACACATAGTTCTCCTATTTCTAATGGGTCTGTTATTACATCACATCCATAGTATTGCATCACATGGACCTTGTGTTGTGCTGCGCTTTTTAAAAACCCATTCCTGAGCGCCGCGTCAAGCGTTTTTAGAAGCAAAGACGCATTCAGTGTGAATGAGCCCTAACATATGAGACTACACGTTTTATTTGTTTATTATGGGCAGTACAATGCTTGCGTGTTGTGCTGCTGGCTCTAACGTTATGGCTCTAACACACACCCTGATCTGACGCAGAACACATTGGCACACATAACATTGGCACACATTACAGTTACGTTGGCACACATTACAGTCGAACCACTGAAGTCACATGAAATGTTTTGACTGTGTTTTTACTTTTCCTGGATTTTGAACATCTCTGCAATCTTAGTGTCTATGGAGGATGAGGGAGCTCTCTGATTTCATCTAAAATATCTTATTTTGAAACATGGTGAGTAATTAATAATAGTATTTTCATTCTTGAGTGAACTAACCCTTTAAGGAAAAATAATAGCATATAGATATTTAGTATAAATGAAGTTTATTACATTAAAAACAAAAAAAAATAAAAAATATATATATAATATATATATTTAAATGAAATAAAATCAATGTTTACAGAAAAAAAACATAAAAACCAGTTCAGTCATTTAATCTATCACAATACTACAGTTTCAGTTAATGTTGCTAGGAAATTCATGTTAAATAGATCCAAAAATGATTTAAAAATGTCCAATAACAGTTCTTTATAGTTTCACACACAAGTTCTAAACACTCCAGCTGACCACCCTGCGTGAGTTGTTTTTATTTATTGTGACCATTATTTAGAATGCATCGCTTTAAAGTTCCCATGACAACGTGTTAAGTTTATTACGTGAGACACTGCAGCCCCAGTGAGTTATGCATATATCATGTTTTGTTTTTTTCCCCCTTTTCTGCATTTAATGACAAAAATCCCAATTATATTGTGAAATATTGGATATTCCGATTCTCAAATATGTGTAAGAACATGTATTATGTCTTAATAATGATCAAACATTTGATATATGGATGACAAGCGCCACAATGTTTAGTCTATGCTACAGGAGAGATCAGAGCTGCTGGATTTACAACATGTTTATTCATCATTTTCTTCCGAAATGCATGTAAGTGGCAGTTTAACAGGGAGAGGAATAAAGTAAATGTTCTAGTAACCTAAACAGTGTGTATCTTACATGAATAAAGCAAATCCTCAAGTTATATTTAAAAATAATTAATAATATCGCCATCTCCATACACATTAGCGTGCATCTTACAAACATTAAATGTTATGTTTTGCTAATAGTGGGTATTTGAATGTCTGAAACCTAAAATAAATCTTATTTGCTTGAAAACACTAAGAAATTGTGATTTATGACAAGCACCGTGCATCTTTATATGCCTCAACGCGAGCTGTCAGAATAGAATTTAGCAGCTGATTATGTGCGTTCTGAATGTGTGTGATCATACGCTTCAAAGACCAGCCTAGACTGATCACACCAGTGTGATTGTACATGCAAATTGGTTAAATTCTCACTTCGCTAATTTTTGTTCTGAGCTGATTCATGGTCAAAGTAATGCACGGTTCAAATAAGACCTGCTGTTTGGTTCTACTTTTTCACACTTAATATTTCTCATACTCTACAGGAATGGCAACACTTGTCAGTTTTAAACTAGCAAATTGGTAGTTACAACATTGCAACCTCTAACCAAATTAAGCCGCACAGACAGAAACCCATTTAATCCCAGTCTGGAGCCCTGTAGTGTGACAAGCAGACACATATGATTATACATTACCTTATCAACACCAGCGCTGAGAATAAAATTTCCTTTCTTGTTCCACTTTAAAGCAAATATGGGACCTTTGTGCTGCCCCAGTGTACTGGCAAGATTACCTGCCACGGATAAAACATTTATTAGATGAACAGATTTTGATTGCAAATGAAAAAAAATAATAATAAAAAGAACAAATCTCACCATCTTTAGTCCATATCCTGGCAAATCCATCATAGGATCCTGTGGCTAGAAGTGTACCTTCACTCTGTCCACCACAAGAGACAAATGTGAATTTAAATAATTTGTTCTCTCTATGACGTGATAAATGAGTGTGCAGAAAAGTGAGAGGCTCAGGCAGGGCTCATGAGCGTTAGTCCCAGCACTCACATTCCAGTCCAATGAGGTGACGTCTTTGTTACTTGGTACGTCCTGCCCCCCCTCCCGAATGCAGTGGCGCAGCACCAGCTGAGTGGATCCTCCAGCGCTGCTCTCACTCAGGTTCCAGATCCGTGCAGTCGAGTCTCCAGAGCTGATGGCAACCAGAAATCACAGAGATAAACTGTCAGAAATGACAAAATATTATGCTGAGACTAGACATATGGCGATATTCAATATATAGTAGTGTTGTAACAATACTGGAATTTCAGTACCAGTGGTGGTACCAAAGCATTTCCCGCTAACATTTGAGTGAGTACTTAAACATCAAGTCACCCATCACTCTGCAAGGCATATCACAGTGGCAATGTTGTGTTTTTGACTCCCAAACATTTGATTTTCTACTGACAGGATTTTTTCTGATTTACTGACATCAGTAAAACCTTGGAAACATTTACTGTAGTTCTTGAAGAGATTTTTTTCCAAAAAAAAATAGCATCCTTTGGAGTTGACTTTGAGATATGTAACTTTTTTGTAATCCTTTTTTATGGCCAAACATTCACTGATTAAGACATTTTAATTTAACTGAAGTCAATGTAGTAACAACTACAAAATCATTTATTAACCTTTGTTGATGTTGGTATCCTATTTAAAACAAAACATTTATGACTTAAAATCCAGTTGTATTTTGTCAAATTAACTTTAACATAACTATAATATAGCCGTCTATATATATAGATCTCACTGTCATCTTTAATGCATTAATGTTTACTGATGAGACTTTATTGTAAAGTGATACCTATTGTACTTGATCATCTTTTTGCAAATTAAATTTAAAACATTCATTTACTCTAAACATGTATATACTATAAAGCAATACACTAAGTATTTCTTGTTATTATATCTGTAGTTTGTGCAGCTTAGCTCAATATTGTGAAAGGACCGTATATCGTGCTTAAAGCTTCAGCAATTAATTGCAACAAGAAAATTTGATTCCAACAGAAGCTTAATACAATTGAAAAGCTGCAAATATCCTAATACAATTGCAAATATCCTAATACAATTGAAAAATTTAAAATGTCCTACAGTATCTGCATAGCTTTTGTGATCAAATTTTAGACTTAATGCTTCAAGAACTACCTTTATGTACCTAAAAAAAATAATCAGCACACATTCAGCTGCAAAACAGCATGTCTACATGCACTCGGGCTGAAAAATCACACCACATAATGCCTCAGTATGGCTGAGAGTACCGGTACATTAACAGCAGGGAAAAAATTGCACAACTTGTCCTCTAAGACAAGATAAAACTGAAAAAAGAAACATGCACTCCACAAGAAGCCGCTGCTGTAACTGATGCCATCCTCAAAACACTGCTCAGTGACCAATCGGTAGGGCCAGACAGAATTTGCAGAAATCTTTTTTTTCTATTTCTGCGCAAAATTTTGCAAAAAATCTGCAGATTTATGCAGAATGATTTTGGGAGTATCATAACTAAAAACTTAATACATGGGAAAATAACTTTTTTTTCATGTTTACAACGCAAATCCAATTAGAACCTCTTATTTGGTAAACAAAGCAAGTCTCTCATATAATATATCTACTAAAAGACAGAAAATATGACTTTACAAACTGTATTGTAAATAAATCATATGAACATTTTCATATTAGTCAATGATATTACAGAAATTAATTTAAAAACTGAATAAATATAAATTTGCACACATTTACACAAGTGAATAAATAGACTTAATGATGGGCTAAAAAAATGATGGGCTAAATTGCTGCATGCACAGATTCCGTTTGGGCCTACCAATCAGCCACTGTTTATGTATGTGTGTGAATTTAATTTAAAAGAAAACAAAACATAAGTTTAAAAATTTTATTAATTGAAAACAACAACAATCGTCTGACTAACCGATTATAAAAATAATCATTAGTTGCAACTCTAACGTGCACACCAAAACACTGACATCTATATCAATTAAATTATTACATGATTTAATAAACCGTTCTACAGGTTTACATGTAAAAAAGAAAAAAACAAAAAAAAGTACTCCAAAATGTTAGTGGTAAACTTGCAAGTTCTTATGAGTTCATCACTTTTCTTCACATGATGTAAACTTTTTTTGTTTGTTTTACAAATTCTGGGGTCAGGAAAAAAAAAAAAAATCCATTAATCTACAGATTGGCATCTCACAATTGAACTAAGGTATAGTATGCCAAATATAGGCTGTTTCTCAATATGCATTCTTGTGTCCTTGTGTTCCCGTGTAACTTCATCATTAACCGTCAAAGAGTTCAGTTCCAAAACTCAAGACTGCAAGAACAGAGGACGTGTGAAAGTTCCCGGATGTGTTCTTGATATCGAGGATGCAGACTTGAGCGGAAAACTCGCTCGAGAAGTCCCAGAAGTCATTGCGGCTGAATAAGTGGGAAGTGCAGCATTCTATACCTGTTTATTATTAAAGTTCAGAGATATATAACTTATTTATCTCAGGAGTTTCCCCAAATGAGACGGTGAAAGTAAGCATTTACATGAAAATCTTAATAAAGGCATAAACACATTAAGGGTGTTTATTTGCTGAAATTCGTATTAAAATGTGTTTTATTTGTATAAAACAAAGTATATTTGTAAGGTTTTTGTGCATGATGTATATATTGAAAAGGGGAAAAACAATAACTTGTATGAATGCTGTAATGTTAAAATAATTTTTTCGTTAAAAACGCGTGAAGGTCACGTGACCATCCGGAAGAACGCAGCATCTCATTTCTAATTGGACGCGTTTTGTGTTCTCACGGTCTCCTGTGCTCGTTCTTCCGAGGTGACCTGGCAAGACCGGTCTTCACGAGAACGCAAGTCTGTTCTCAGCATTCTTGGAATTGAGAAACAGCCATAGTTTATTGTATAACCAAAATACCAATACTACCCAAAAATAGGATATTAGGTATAATGCGCAAACTGATTATAAACAAGCTCGGAATACACCAAGCCTCTCATTTTGAAATATCTATGCTTTAACTAAAAGATAAAATATGTAACATGTTACAACAAACTATAGCATATTAATATATAAAGCACCATAGGCCATATCGCAGCATCATTTTTCCCTTTCTATTTTAATGGCTTTGTTACACTATTTAAGACTTTCCATGGCCTTAAATATTAACTTTAGTGACTGTGTAAACTGTGGCTTTGATACTGACCCAGATGCCAGCAGATCACTGACAGGGTTCCACGCACAGATGAAGACCTCGGACTCGTGGCCGCGCAGCACCATGGCTTTACTGGCTGGGATCTCCACCGCTCGGTCTACCTCCATCATGTCTGAGTGGTGGTCTGTGAGAGGAAGAGGCAGAAACCATTTCAGTGATATCTTAAATCCAGTAAGTGAGAAGCCATGATCTTTATTAAAAACAACGCTTTTTCTTTTCCACAGAACAAATTGAACACATTGATTGTTTAACCACAGCTTATAAAGGCCTCCAACTTTTCTGAAAGGGTGTTAGCAGGCTTTTAACCCATGGTTTTAAAAACCCAGCATTGCTTTTACAGATTAAACCTCACACTACAGCTCTTAATAAACTCATTAAACATTCATATCTTCTGTTTAACCACAGAAACTTCTATTGCATTAGTAACTCAGTAAGTAACCATATTCCTTATCCTTGTAGATATGTTTGATAGAGTGTCATTGTATGTTTTGGTTTAAATCGCCTCAGGAAAAATATCACATGTATAAACATATTAGCAGCGATGCACACCTGCTAAACAACTCGTTGGGTTGTTTGTAATCTAATAATATTATTTGTTATTATCAACGCGTTGCTTGCCATGTGTTGTTGATGTAATATTGTATTCAGTTTGATTGGCATATTTATAATGATTATAATGAGCGCACATGATGGCTATCAGCACACAGTCTTTACAGCACCCAAACAGCAGCAGGGGAGATGAGTGCCAGTCACTGAATCCAGCATAGGGGTTCTCAACCGTCCGCCACATTCTGTCTTTATATTATGCACTGTGTTTGCCATAAAGTCACCTGTGCTCAGGTGTTGTATCAAAATCTGACTCAGAGGACAAATCTGACTCCGCTTCATGTGCATCACACAGCGCCTGCAGTTAAAGGTGCAGTATGTAAGTTTGACAGCCAGTGGCTGAACTAGGTATTGCATTCCGGGATCAAAACAAATGCAAGCGCAGGTTGCCAGATTGAGGACCAAGGAGCGAGTCTGACGATCGAGATGAAGGCTGATTTAAATCATGTTCTAAATAAAAGGCACGCGATAGAAGGAATATTTTCCACATTAAAAGGAGAATTTTTTTCTAACCTCGAATTGATATACTAGAAACGGTTTCTATTTCTTGCAGCTGAACAACAGAAAACTTTGACAATGATCACCTCAGGTACACCTCATGTGCTTTATTCAGTGTAAAATGCTAACAATGTGAGTTTGAATGGCATTTCACATGACATTTATTGCCGTTCTACTGAAAGCAGCAGCAGATAGTTCACCTCAGATCTTGAAAATAAAATAAACCGTTTGAAATTTAACTTTAGAACTGTGACTCTAAATTTAACTTTAGAACACATATCAGTGATTCAGCATCTACATTTCATAATGTTCAAGACGTTTAATATGTATTAATTAGATTATAAACCTTACCATTTCGTGAGTGAGTGCATATTCTGTGCTTCCGAATGGCTGTATTTAAATTTCTGTCGTGTTTCGTCTGGTGCAAACAGCCAAATTCCTTATCACTGCAAATCTCGTCATGTAGCGTGTTGTTAGGACACGGGATTACAATGTAACCTGCTCACCTAATATTTACGTTCATAATATTTATATTATTTGCTAATTAATAACCTCATGTGGAACTCTGAATCTGCGTCTCATTTCAGAGTCTGCTACTGTCCACCGGAGGTCGCATTTCGGTCATGGACGCATGCTTTGAGAGCCTTCCTGAATGAATGAATGAAATACACTGTTTTCCAACAAGGCAACCCGGGTGCTGAAATATAATTGGCTAAACTGGCATTGGGCGGGTTAAAAGAACCAAAACAAAAACAGACGTTCCTGCACGTAACGCACATTTTTTAAAGCAGAATATCTGACTTCAGCATTGTTTTTCAAATAAACAAGAATGTTCACTTGGCATGTTTCTTAAATATCTGCAAACATATTATGGTATTTTTTTGCTTTAGAAGACTCAAAAACTTACACACAGCACCTTTAAAGTTTCAAACTCACAGCGGTTTATCATAAACCTTTCATTGATTATTTTTCCCGCAATTGACAGCAAGAACGAACATAGAAGCGTTGTCTGATTGACAAGTAGCACCTACACGTGTTCAAAAGAATCTAAAACCCCAAATGGGACGAATTTATGCCGCATTTTCTAAAGTAATACTATCTGTATTTAGCTTTCCGCTTGTACGGTGGCTCTGAACTGTCAAAACACCTCTCAAAATGCTTTTTCGGACATTAACACGTTTTATTCAAGAACATTTGAGCTGGTTTCAGTTTTTCAGTTCTTTCATTTTCATTTTATTTAAAATATATTTATTTTACTTGTTTGTTAATTAAATCCCATTTTGTTATTTAACCTATTATTTTATGCAACAGTCAAGTTGCATGTCAATTTGCTATGCAAAGAAAAGGAAATAATTTATTTTTGGCATGCTGGTTTATGTGAAATCGTGAATATATCTATATAATCACCTTGCAATTTTGAAATTATTGCTTTTTTGCTTTGAGTAGGCTACTCAGTTCATAAGATCAGATCAAATTTTATGAAGTCTTTAAAATAAAATCAGTTGTTTACTGTATAAAAATATAACATTTTAAAATATTTATATTTATCGGCTAATATATCGGTTATCTGCCTCCAAATCTTAAGAGTTATCGGTTATTGATATCGGTCCAAAAAATCCATATCCCTAATTTTAGCATCATGCTAAACGGGCAATGGCTACAGATTTCCAACATACTTTAAAATATCTCTTTTTGTGTGTAACAGAAGAAAAAAAAAAACTTAAATGTTTGGAACCACTTGAGAGTGAGTAAATATTGAGTACATTTTCATTTTAGGGTGAACTATCCCTATAAGTGCCAAATCCCTCATCAGAGTGAGCAAATGATGAATAATAATTTTTGTGAGGTTAAAACTGTACTATGAACTACATAGACTTCCTTTATGAGAATGCAGCCTGTGAGCTTACTAGACAGTGTGTGAGCGCCGTTCTCCTCCCCATTAGCCGTGTTCTCTCCATTCTTGGCAGCAGCAGCTGTTGTGGTGCTGGAGGCGGAGGCTGCTTGCTGCTGAGCCAGCTTATCCTTATACACCTGCTGCCGTGTTTGCACCACATCTGGCATCACTGCATCAATCAGTGACAGAGACTCGATCGGCCGCCCATCAAACAGTGTACCATCCTGTGAACACATCACACAACGAGCAAAATAACATCAGTTCTGGCATCTTCTTACAATATAACCGTCACCAGATGTCTTCAAAAGAAGGACTTTAGAAAATGAATTTTAGAATGAGCGGGGGAGTGTTGGAGAGGGCAGAATAAAAGTGTGAAAAGCAACATTTTACACTTACATTGTAGGGCTGTACGATCGATATTAATAAAATCTGACATTGCGATATTTAGTTTTTCTGCATTTTTTATTGCGATATGAATACAATTTAACCAGATGGCTTGAAGGTGACCTATTATGCCCCTTTTTACAAGATGTAAAATAAGTCTCTGATGTCCCTAGAGTGTGTGTGTGTGTGTGAAGTTTCAGCTCAAAATAACCCACTAATAATGTTTAATAGCTCTTTGAAACTGCCCCTTTTAGACTTTGATCTTTATTGTGCCATTTTGGTGACTATCGCTTTAAATTTAAATGAGATTGTGCTCTTCTTCAAAAGAGGGCGGAGCTACAAATGCCTGTGTGTCAGCATAGCGGCAAATTCAAAAGCTACAGTAACGTCCCATGCTAATGAGGGAGAGATTGTCACTAATAGGCAGTTAATTTAAACTGGCTTGAAATGCTAACAGTCACAGACCTTAAAAACACATGGAAACCATAAAATGTCCTTCTATTGTTGTTAAATTCTAAAACCTGTGGTTCCTGGTCATCTATAATCCCAACTCAACATTGCATATCTTGCGATGTGACTATTGCGGACGAGCACATTGTGATATCAATGCTGAAATGTGTGCAGTATTGCTAAAAAAAAAAGACTTCTTCATTTTTTGGGGGACTATAGATAATTAATATTTTGTTGTTGTCTGTGCTTTTGGCTAGTTTGTGTGCATTGCAAATACTTAACTATGACAAAACTGGGAATAGCTGGTGGCAAGTCCATGTCTAAAAAAATTATACATTTAAATTTATTTTTAAAAATAAATGACAAACTACAAAATCTCAACTACAGTGGTCCCTCGCTATAGCGCGGTTCACCTTTCGCAGCTTTGCGGATTTTTTTGTGTGCAATTTGACATGCTTTTTTTTTTTTTTTTTACAGCGCATTGTGTTCTGCGTCCTGATTGGCTGTAGACCATTGTCAATCAATCTCCTCCGTGTCTCCTGTACAGTACAGAATGTGCTCAGATCGCTAGCAGTGTGAGTTTCAACAAAGATGCAAAAAGGGTTGTAACTGTCTGCAGCAAGACCATCGTAAAGGGGCTGCAGCGCCATCATTTTAGAATTGTAAACATAGGTTTATATCAAGGTACACATGCATGGCGCATCCGGTGTGCGACCCCTTTAAGGATGGAGTCTGCTTTAGTTTTGTAGATCAATGACTGCAGGAAAAAGAACATTAAGCTGGATGCCAACATTATCTGCACAAAAGCTAAAAAGCTTTATGAACCTTTTGCTGACAGCGATGAATGTTTGCGCCTGACAACAGGTTTTGATCTTTGGTTTCATTCTGTAATACTGGACTTATTTTTCTACGAAAGTTCGAACTTTAAGAGTGTTTAAACGAGACAAAAGTGTGAAAAGGTTAATGCCTGTCTGATAAAAGTGTATAAAGTGTGCAGTGAGGGGTTTTACAGCCTTACAACATCTATAATAATTGTACAAAAATAAAGCTGACTACTTCGCGGATTTTGCCTATCGCGGGTTATTTTTAGAACGTAACTCCCACGAATAACGAGGGACCACTGTATATTTTTATGTTTCTCTTGATTTTTCTTCTATTAAATTTATATATAATGGGCAATTTGTCATTTTAATGTATATACTCGCAAATGTATTTATATGTGATCATATTTCTCACTTTATTTAGAACTTCAGGGCAAATGTTTGATTAAAAAAAATGTAGAAATATAAAATAAATAAACACTTTTCAAAAATGAATGATTAGTAATGATTAAAAATTCACCAAATAAAATGTAAACATTGCACTTTCAATATTACAACTTTCTCATGATGCTGTTAATCATGTTTCTGTGCATTCCAATAATGTCTCATATTATCTCATATATTTTGTTACACCATGGAATAACCGACAGAGCATAATGTGAAACAACAAACTTTTAATTTTGTCCATACGATATATTTATGGTCATAATGCACAGCCCTACAAATCAGCGCACAATATTAATTAAATCAATCCCAGTCTATGCAGCATTCACCCAGTCCTATCATGATATAGATTTTATTCTAATAAATCATGCAGCTATACTGTAAATGTGGTTGTGGTAACAGAACTGACCTCATTGATGCTGACTTCAGCCTCCACGTACTGCAGGCCTTTCTGGATGATGGAGATGAGGGCAGCAGGGGGCACCAGAGCTCCGTTGATGTTGGACTGGCTGATGTGGCTCTCTATGCCAAAGGTGAATGCTGAGTGGGAGAAGCCTGATGGAAAAGGAAGACAGATCACGTTACCATGTAGTCCTGAAATTTTTTGATAACAAAAAAAAAGTATGTACGATATAAAAAATAAAATAATAAAATAAAATGCAGGGCTGTAAAATTATGATTATACAGTTTCATTTGAATGTAATCTTTCACCATAACATTAAAAAAAAAAAAAAAGATAAAACTCACTCACTTTCCTTCGGCTTATTCCCTGCTTAATCAGGGGTCGCCACAGCGGAATGAACCGCCAATTTCTCTGGCATATGTTTTACGCAGCAGATGCCCTTCCTTTAAATACAATTTTTCAATTCTATTTTTAGCTGTATTTGCAAATGTTAGTTAGACACACTGACGATATGACAAATGATAATGGTTATATCAATATGGGATGTGTGTTTATAATTAGACTGTTGATCAATTTGAGTGGTGCACATGGACTTATTAAACTATGTAGTTTTACAACTTACTAACTTGCTTTTCTTCGACTTAGTCCCTGGAATCAACCGCCAATATGTTTTAGTTTTTATAAATAAAAATATATATAAAATTGTTAGTTCAACCATACTGTAGCTAAAAAAAAAAAAACAACAACTTTAAAAAAACAACACGTCACTCATTTTATCAGGGATCGCCACAGCAAAATTAACCGCCAATTACTCTGACATATGTTTTATGCGGCAGATACATTTCCCAAAAAAAATAAAAAATAAAAAATTATCCATGATTGGTCAAATGTTGAAAAAAAAACAAAAACATTGCTACTCGTGTGATATTGCTCATGTATGACCATAAATATTGGGTTTTGCTTCTTTTTTGCCCTTTTCTATAAATGTTGGCAAACATCCGAATAATATTGAGCGATATCTGATATTCCGACTCAAAGTAGGACTAAAAGTGTAAGAACATGAATTTTGTCGTTTGAAAGGCTTAATAATGAACATTTTTCATATATGACAGGTGATTGGTGCAGCCATGTTGCAGGAGAGATTGGAGCTGCTGGATTTACATGTTAACTCAGAATTATCTCCCAGAATACATGAACGTAAGTGGCTGTTTATCTGGGCGTGGAATAGACTAAACGTTCTAGTAACCTAAACATTGTGTATCTTCTGTGAATAAAGCATATCGTCCAGTTATATTCAAAAATAATTACTACAGCCATCTCCATAGACATCAGAGTATTTTACAAACCATAAATGCATTTTTTTGCTAGTAGTTGTGTATTTGAATGTCTGAAACCTAAAATACATGTTATTTGTTTGAAAACACTGATAAATTGTAATTTGAGTTTAACAGTTGATGATGTGCGTTCGGAACATTCTAATCTCACCAGTGTGATCGTACACATGAGAGAGTTAAATTTCACTGGTTTATGTTGGTCATATAATTAACAAGTGATATTTAATTCCGCTGTTTTCTCTAATCATTTCTCTAAAAGAACAGCATGTTTTTTAACAGTAGATGAAGAGAGACACACACACACACCTGACTCCTGCAGGTATCTGTACACCAGGAAATTGACCTCATCACTACTGATGCTCATTTTGGATCCTGGGTAAACCAAGAGGTCAGGGTGAGACTGGAGCCTAGAAAACAGACATGTCTGTTACTGTTTTGCACAGATAGCACATACGAAACATTACAGGACATAGTTTGTGTTGAAAGTAAACACAAAGTATAGAGTAAGTAAGACTATTTTTTTTTTTTGCCAGGATCAATGATGGCATCGATATTGTAATGTAATTAACATATACAATCAGTTAAATAAACTTAAGCATTCATTTAGTTGTTCAAGCATGATGAAAATGTAATAACATTGTCTGTGTAAATGCTAGCACCATCAGTAGCAGCAGGCTAGCACAGAAACTCCATTGAAAATACTGGGGTAAAATAAATTTTCATATTTTAAACATGGCGGGGAGAAATAGATTTTAATGCAGTGCTTCTTGTCCGGTCTGAGGGTGCTTTCACACCTAGACGTTTGTTTTGGAACATGGCTCATTTGCCTAGTTAGTGCGGTTCCTTTGGCATATGTGAAACCCACAATCGCGATTGGATCCGCGTCAAAACAATCGGTCCGAGACTGCCTGAATGAGGTGGTCTCGGCTCGATTGAAAAACACTCTGGAGTGGTTCGGTTGTAGTGAGAAAGCAATATGAGCCAACGAACTAACGAACCAGCCTATATCACAGTGTATTATGGATATGTAATAGCCATATATACGGTTATATGAAGAGAGAATTATGAGTAGTGCGGGATGTTATTCCTACCAGTAAATGTGCGTTTCATGACGAATATGAAAGTGAAAGCATGCTGAAATATCAATGAGAGCTGTTTATCCGTTACGAAAATTGACACAAATTACCATCTGATATTTTTTCCATATTTTAGTCTTATAGTATTTTGTATTTGTCCTGTTTTGTTCATTTCTGCACTGACACCTCGAGAGAAAGAATATTGATCTGCTTCATGATCTGACTGCAGTCTCGGCTCATCTGTTATTTCTCTCTATAATGTAAGCCTATAATAGATCATTCTAACCAATGTTTTTTTAATAGATTGATTGATTCAATAGATAGTTTTTTACAACCTTTGACAACTGAAATGAGGCTATGTATGAGAAAGTCTTACCTCTCTGATTTATATTTGGTGACGATGTCTGTGGGTGTCAAAATTAAAGAGCATCTTTTCGCTTATAATGTCTCATTTCTCATTGTCATAAATTAAAATAACGACATATGACCAATGAGTGGAATCCGTGGGACTCTGAAAAATAAACCCTGAAACTTTGACCAATGTGAGGAGAGTTTACTCGCACGTGACTTGTTTTAACTATTTTGGTCCGTTTAGAAACTTTGCCGTGTGAAAGCGAACCACACCAAGAACAAAAATAAACATTGTAACAATTTTAATCCCTGTTTCGAAACAAAACAATCGATCTACAGGTGTGAAAGCAACCTGAGACTCACTTTATATTGAATATCTATCAGGCAGTGAAGATCACAGATTTTTAAAGAAATTAGATCTTAAACATGGTGATTTTGTAACCAACAGCGCTTGGGCTTGCTGATATATGGTATATGTCCGTGTGCATGTACCCCATGCAGTTGATAAACATTGAAAAACTTTTATGCTGGGTTCACACCAAAGGCGTAATTATGTATTTGCGCAACTAAGCTACATACAAAGTCAACGCAAACGTGCAAAAAGAGACAAATTTCCCCTGGGCGATATGAATGATGCAGAATGTGCGATGCTTTTTGCCACGAAGAGTAATTTTTCCATCTTTTGTGCGAGTTCCAAAAATTCAACTCAAGAAAAAAAAAAAAAAATTCGCTTGTCCATGATGCTGGAGATGCAAGCAGGAGAACTAAACTGAACTGAAGGGCCTCACTGTATGTGATGTGGCCAGTAGGAAGAAGGGAAATGTTTCGGAAAAGTTTCTGATTTGAGTTGCCAGCAGATGGCAGTAATAGCAGGTCATCATACTGGGCAGCAATCACCCTCAAGTACAGCTGGAAGCGGTTGTCATCCAGACGCAGTTCCTGAAGAAGAAGCCTCTTGTGAGTTTCTGGATGGTGCCATGAGCCCAAACATGTCTGCTTTTGGCTTTCCAGCATTTTTGTGACTTTATCAAAAGGTATAAAGCAGCGAACGAAGTAATATTCATGTCTAGACTTGCGGGATGTTTTTCACGTCATGACTGAAGAACATAACGCAAGTAACTTAAAGCGAATGAAGCAATGTGAATATTCTCTTTGCATTACACTAAAAAAAAAAAAAAAAAAAAAACTGGATCTCAAAGAAATGTTCTTCTTTTTAACATTATATTAATCAGTGAGTCATGGAACATTTTAGGGCATCAAAGTGATTCTCAAAATGAATAATTCAGATTTGATGAAGCCACAACTCTACAAGAGTTTCTTCCTTAAAGGAATAGTTCACCCAAAAATGAACATTTCCTCATTTCCTCACACTTAAAAGTGCTGTATGTAAGTTTTTGACTCTTCTAAAGCATAAAAATACCATACAATGTTTGCAGATATTTAAGAAACATGCTAAACATTTTTCTCATCTGAAAAACAATGCTGAAGTCAGATATTCTGCTTTGAAAATGTGTTTTCCGTGCCGGAACGGGCATCTTTGTTTTGGCTCTTTTAACCCGCCCAATGCCAGTTTAGCCAATTATATTTCAGCACCACGGGTTGCCTTGTTGGAAAACCGCGTATTTCATTCAGTCAATCAGGAAGGCTCTTAAAGCATGTGTCCGCGATCCAAAATGAGACGCAGATTCAGAGTTCCACATGAGGTTATTAATTAGCAAATAATATAATTATTACGAACGTAAGCATTAGGTGAGCAGGTTACATTGTAACCCCGTGTCCTAACAACACACTACGTGATGAGATTTGCAGTGATAAGCAATTTGGCTGTTTGCACCAGACGAATCACGACAGAAATTTAAATACAGCCATTCAGAAGCACAGAATATGCACTCACTCACGAAATGGTAAGGTTTATAATCTAATTAATACATATTAAACCTCTTTAACATTATTAAATGTAGATGCTAAATCACTGATATGTGTTGGTTTTGAGTCACAGTTCTAAAGTTAAATTTCAAACAGTTTATTTTATTTTCAAGATCTGAGGTGAACTATCTGCTGCTGCTTTCAGTAGTATGGCAATAAATGTCATGTAAATGGCATTCAAACTCACATTGTTAGCATTTAACACTGAATAAAAAACGAGGTGTACCTGAGGTGATCATTGTCAGTTTTCTGTTGTTCACCTGTGAGAAATAGAAGCCGTTTCTAATATATCAATTTGAGGTGTTGGTTAGAACAAAAACTCCTTTTAGTATGGAAATTATTCCTTCTATCGCATGCCGTTGCTTTTATTTAGAACACGATTTAAATCAGCCTTCAGGATCGATAGTCAGGCACGCTGTTGATGTCGTCAATCTGGCAACCAGCGATTGCGTGTGTTTTGATCCAGGAATGCTATACCTAGTTCAACCACTGGGTGTCAAACTTACATACTGCATCTTTAAGTGGTTCTAAACGTTTATTTTCTTTCATCTGTTGAACGCAAAGATGTTTTGAAGAATGTTGGAAAAACAGAATATCTTGTTTTGTGTTCAACAGAAGAAAGAAACTCAAACAACTTTGAAACAAGTGAAGGATGAGTACATTTTTATTTTTGGGTGAACTATCCCTTTAAGATTCAACTCATTAACCAGTATTCCTGCCACTTTTGAATTTGTGTCATTTAAATTTTGGCATCACATCAACCAATTATTGCTATTTCATGTTGTATTTGTGCTGGTTAGTTGGTAAATGTAGCTCATAGCAGCAAAAACACTATGAGATAATTATGAAAATACTAAAATGAGAACATATACTGTTAAAGAATACAAAAAAAGACCAATGTTAAAGAGATAATTCACCCAAAAATGAAAAGTGTCATTGTTTACTCTCGCTACACTTGTTCCAAACTAGTCTAAGTTCTTTTTTTGTTGTTGTTTCAAACAGAAATGAAGATATTCTGAAGTACAACTACACAATATATCGTTTCAGCATCGATATCACAATGTGATCATTCGCAATAGTCACATTGCGAGCATACGCAATGTTGAGTCTGGATTATAATTTCATCATTTCGCAAGTGTTTTTTGAGGCCTGTGACTGTGTGAGGGTTTTAAAAGTCTTCAGGCATAATAAATTGTACCGTTTGCAACTTAATGATTAATTTTATTGAACGGTTTATAAAACGAAGACTATGCAGTATTATTTTACATTTGATTATTCAATTACTGTATACCTGAATACATTTCGACTCTTCGGAAACAATAAAAGGCTGTTTAAGATGCATATTTTTCTTTATTGAATTTATCTAAGTTTGTAGATTGTTCATTATATTTCATGCTCTCCCCTACAGAATCATCCTAAAATGATCAATTCTTTTCAAACAGTTATTCAACTCATCTAGTGAAATTGTATTCATATTGCAATATATATCGCAGAATAAAAAAATATTGCAATGTGTAAATTCTTCCAATATCGTGCAGCCCATTTCTTTTTTTTTTTATCATGGAATTTTTATTCTTGCAAATAGCATTTTACATTTTACAACAACCCACAAAACAATCTCCAAATAAAACAACAATCAACATCTGAGAAAAAATAAATAAATTAATAAATAATAATAATAATAATCATTTAAAATAAAATAATAAATAATAAAT
>CAIGQV010019086.1:1776160-1789803 GCA_903798115.1 Danio jaintianensis
AATAATAATAATAATAATCATTTAAAATAAAATAATAAATAATAAATACAGAAACATAATAATAATAATTATAATAATAATAATAATAGCAATCCATATACATACATACACATATACCTTCACTCAATCCACATCCAAGGTTTTTAAGTCATTAAAGAATGCAATAAATAGGTTTTTTTTTTTTTCAAAAAACTGCTCTCCCCTACCTCTGATATTGTATTTAATTTTCTCAAGTTTTAAAAAGAATACCAAATCTTTGAGCCACAATGAAATAGAGGGGGGTTGTGGGGAAGTCCAAGACAACAATATTCTGCGCCTAGCAAGAAGAGATGCAAAAGCCACAATGTCAGCGTGTCTCCGGTTTAAAGGTTGACACTGAGAG
This sequence comes from Danio jaintianensis, assembly GCA_903798115.1. Lineage (NCBI taxonomy): Eukaryota > Metazoa > Chordata > Actinopteri > Cypriniformes > Danionidae > Danio > Danio jaintianensis. Next base: position 1,776,543 of record CAIGQV010019086.1, read on the forward strand.
GGAACGCCAAAGATAGCAATTAACGGGCAAACAGCTAACTTGACCCCCAGAATATCAGAAACAATTTTAAAAAAAGTAATCCAATAATTTTGCAACTTGGGACAAAATACAAACATATGACTAAGGTTACATGGTGAAAGTTTACATTTAATCACACATATCTGAAACATTGAGATATATTTTAGAAAGTTTGGCCTTTGAGAGATGAGCTCTGTGAATCATTTTAAATTGTATAAAACTGAGTCTAGCGCACGAAGTGGAGGTGCGCACATTGTCTAATACTGCACTCCAGTAGTCATCTTCAAACTCTAAGTCAAGTTCCTCTTCCCAGGCCACGACAGCTTTAATGTTATGAGAGTTATCCTTTGACAAGATAATTGCGTATATCTTGAAAATGATCCCATTCATATAAGGATTCAGTTTAAACACCCGCTTCGAATGTTATCAGTCGATTGAATGGGCATTATCAGTGGTTTATCAGCTGATGGATATGGGCCAGCATGGGCCTTCTGCGCCTACTGGTAGGCTCAGAAGGCTGTTATCAACCATGCACATGGTTAATCAGCTATATGAGATATCAAATATCTGCTCTTCTCGCGTAAATCCAGCAGAGGTCGCTCTGATTAACCCGCCCTCCTATACTAATAGAAAAGAGTTCAGATCCAGATCTGTTTTTACATTACTGTGATGGTTGGGTTTAGGGTTGGGGTAGACATTAATAAAATACAATTAATGGGAAATAATATAGTTTAATAAATAATCAGCATAGGCTCATTCTGCATTTTGTCTTTAAAACGAATGCTGCGTGGCAGTATACACGCTTACCTCCATATGAATGGATTTTGAGCTGTTATCAGTTTCTCCAGTGGCTCACCGTGTACGTCGGCAGACTTGTGACGTGGTGCGGAGTTGACAGCGATGACGGGGTTCGAGTCTGGCGAAGAACGGTTTCAGAAAGCAGGTAAGACAAAAGCCGAACAAGTAAATTATTTTACTTATATAATTATAACATATTGCTTTTTTAAAAACTGACGGTTGGGTTTAGGGAAGGAGGAGGGCGGGTTAATTGGTGCTTTTAAAAAAAAAATAATGACGGTTGGGTTTAGGGAAGGAGGAGGGCGGGTTAATCGGAGCGACCTCTGCTGGATTTACACGAGAAGAGCAGATATTTGATATCTCATATAGCTGATTAACCATGTGCATGGTTGATAACAGCCTTCTGAGCCTACCAGTAGGCGCAGAAGGCACCTAATGGCCCATATCTATCAGCTGATGAACCACTGATAACACCCATTCAATCGACTGATAACATTCGAATTCGCTGGTTTAAATACCTCTTCCCATGGAGACCTTGTAGGCAGAGAGGGAAACTCAGAAAACAGAGGAAGCACAATGTCTAATTTGAAAATAACAAAATAGGTGGGAGGGGAGCAGATTAAACAATGATGATAATTCAGAAAAATTTGAAAACACATGGTTAATAAAGAGATCTTCAAAGCATTTCAGACCTTTCTTTTCCCAGAAAGAGAATACAGAATCTGAGAAAGGAGGAAGAAAAAGATGATTATTATGAATAGGAGCCATAGTTGATGCAGAGGTTAATTTAAAGTGGCGCCGAAATTGAAAGAATATTTTGAGAGAAGCACACACTATTAGATTATTTGTGTAATGCGAAGGGGACACTGGTAGAGAAGAGAACACCATAGCAGGGAGAGATGTTGAAGAACAGGACTTTGTTGCACCATGGTAAAGAAGAGGCCTGTACCCAAAACACCAACTTCTGAATATTTGCCGCCCAGTAATAATACATAAAATTAGGCAAGGAGAGCCCTCCACTTATTCAAAGAGAAATTTTGGAAACTCTAGGAGATTTACCTGCCCATACAAAAGAAGAAATTAACTGATCTATATTCTTGAAAAATGATTTTGGCAGAAACAAAGGAATAGCCTGAAAGAGGTAAAGACATTTTGGAAGAATATTCATTTTTACAGCATTTATCCTGCCTAGTGGTGATAATGGGAGAGATGCCCATCTTGAAAAAGCTGATTTCATGTATGAAATTAAAGGAGTAAAATTTGCTGACTTTAAGGCAGAATAGGAAAGGGTAATATTAACACCAAGATACTTGAATTTAGATCTCTCCAAATGGAAAGGAATGTCATTCTGTTTTAATGTTTGGCCAGATTGGTTTATGGGTAAACATTCACTCTTCTGTAAGTTCAATTTATACCCAGAAAACTTACCAAAATCATTTAATAAACAAATTATGTGAGGAATAGATGCAATTGGATCAGTAATATAGAGTAATAAGTCATCAGCGTATAAGGCTAACTTATGTTCAATTCCTTTACGGATTATACCTTGAAATACAGGAAGTGTTCTAAACATTATTAAGAGGGGTTCAATAGCTAGTGCAGCCCTATTCTGAAGAATGTTTAAAACCAGTAACCATTGACTTTCATAATATTTGTTGTTCCTACAATGGATTTCAATGGTTACCAGCTTCTAATATTCTTCAAAATATCTTCTTTTCTGTTCAAAAGAAAAAAGAAAGTGTAGCGAGAGCAAACAATGACACAATTAAAATTTTTGGGTGAACTGTCCCTTTAACATCGGCCTCTTTTTGTATTCTTTAACGATATTTTAGTGTCATTTATTAAAGTGTACTAAAATGTATTTTATATATAGAATTTGCCCACTGTTCTTCACGTTTTCGGCTTTGTTCTTCCTTATCTACAATTTTATCATTCGAAATTTATCATTCGATTTATATTCTAGCCTTTTAATAAGGTGAAAAGCTATACAGTGGTCCCTCGCTAGAACACTGTTCACCTTTCGAGGTCTCGCGGAATTCTTTTTTGTGCAATTTGATGTGTTTTTATTTGTTTTGTTTTTTAAACACCGCATTGTGTTCTGCATCCTGATTGGCTGTAGACCATTGTCAATCAATCTCCTCCGTGTCTCCTGTACAGTACAGAATGCGTTCAGCTTGCCAAATTAACATAAAGGTTCAATCGCTAGCAGTGTGAGTTCCAACAAGGATGCAAAAAGGGTTGTAACTGTCCGCAGCAAGACCATCAGAGGGGGTCGCACACCGGATGAGCCGCGCCACGCAGCGCCATGCATTTTAGAATTGTAAACAGGTTTATATCAGGGTACGCAAGTCGGCGGCTGTCTGCGGTGCCCAGCTACGACCCAGGACACTGTTCATATTTCTGCCGTCCCACAGAGTGCCATCTGAATAATTTCGTTTTAAATAACATGCGAATGTGCGCGTCCGCTGTATGTTACTTCCAACTGTCATGTGCACGGCGCATCCCCTTTAAGGATGGAGTCTGCTTTAGTTTTGTGGATCAGTGACTGCAAGAAAAAGAACATTACACTGGACGCCAACATTATCCGCACAAAAGCTAAAAAGCTTTATGAACCTTTTGCTGACAGCGATGAATGTTTGCACCTGACAACAGGTTTTGATCTTTGGCTTCATTCTATAATACTGGACTTATTTTTCTACAAAAGTTTGAACTTTGAGAGTGTTTAAACGAGAGACAAAAGTGTGAAAATGTTAATGCCTGTCTGAGAAAAGTGTATAAAGTGTGCAGTGAGGGGTTTTACAACCTGAAAACATCTATAGTAATTGTAAAAAATAAAGCTGACTACTTCGCGGATTTTGCATATTGCAGGTTATTTTTAGAACGTAACTCCCTCGAATAACGAGGGACCACTGTACACCAATTTTGTGTGTGTGCGTATATATATTTTTTCATTTTTTTTTTCATTTGGTAATAATGAATACAGCTGACTGGAACATTTTTTTAAACCATCTTTTTTTTGTATTCAACTTTTTAAAATTGTTCAATAGCCAAAGAACAAAGAACACACTTCACATCCTCACTGCTTTCCATTAGCTACATATGATACATGTTACATATTCAGCCACCTGTCAACACCAAGAAAATTCAACTACGAAAAACAACATATAGTAAACATACAAGGAAATTAAGGTTGTCGTACCCTTGTAAGACATACTCATTTATCCTAATTTTAAACGTTGTCAGAAATTATCCCAATTTCTATGCACTTCTCCATTATTTAATCTCCCCAGCATACTCTCGTATGATGCAATTTCAATCATACCAATTTAATTAATCCACTCTTTCATTTATGCCATTCTGGGACATTTTAAACCTTTTTTGTCAGAAGTGTAAATGTTGATTTTGAATGTACACCCACCAAACCTGGTCTTGATACCATTAAGCAATGTCAATTTCTCAACTAAAGAGAAAACTGAACCTGACCCTCCTCAACTAAACTTTCTCACGGAAGCCCCTTTGTGCCCTGGGGAAATTTTCCACCCATTTGCTCACCACTGGAAAGAATTGTTAGGAAGCTACGCAGTAGGGACTAATATCGTAATGGGAAGGATTGCATGTGCTGAACAACAAGAGGAAATAGTCCAGATGTTCAGGCACTTATTTGTTCTTTAAGCCTCTTTCGATCCAATAAACCTTCACGTAAAACAGCAACCAATCACACGAGAAGACTTCCAGTTGTTTTACGACGTGTCAACAGTCTTTAAAGTGCAACGGTTGCTCTATTCATAATCAAATAAAAAAAACAGAGCTCATAAAAAATTATGAAAAGACTCTTAAGCGGTTTATAAACCTAAATGGCTTTACATTATTTTATATAACGCTCATGCCAATCATAATCCATTCATATATATAGGAGTATATACAAAGTAAAGCATTTAAAAAGTTCATTTGTAATCAAATTTCAAACCAAATGTGAATGTAAGTTGGATATGATTTTTTTAATCAAATAAAAAGCAGCTAATCAGCATTACCACAGCATAAATGCCTGAAATATTTTGTCAAATTTAAGATCTCAGCTTAATTCCAGGGTCATAATTATAATTTTTTTTCTCTTTAAAAATTTGAATGATTAAAATTGGGACAGTTTGTGATTTTTAAAGGTGCCGTGAAGTGCTTTGAAATGTGCATTTCTTATTCCATGTTTGACGTAATATCAACTGAAACATGAAAATGGGGTGGGACATGTTTTGTAATAAGGGTAGGAGCTACTACAACCAATAGTGTTTTGTTTTTATCACAGTGAGAGTGGTTGAGCTCAAGCGCATCAAATGAAAAGCAAATTAAAAGTGTTATGAAGTGGGCGGGACATGTCAGATACTAGAGAGCATTTGATTGGTCAGAAGATTTGATGACATACTGAAGTATGAGGCCCCGTTTACACTAATACGTTTTAGTTTTAAAACGCATAACTTTTGCTACGGTTATACGCCTTCCGTTCACACTACCCCAGAGTTTTCGAACCCCGAAAAATGCTGAAGAGGCCATTTTCGTTTTAAAACGCTGCTGCTCCGTGTCAGTGTGGATGCGGGAAAATGGAGACATCTGAAAACAGAGGTGTGGCTGATTGGGGCTTTTTCTCAATATTAAGTGCACAAAGTTCAGTATAGCATCCTTTCCTTGTAAGTTCAGACTTTACAAGTTTGATATGGAAAACAAACTCCCAAGGACACGTCGGGTAAATCTTCAAGGGAACAGTGTACTTTATAACGTCATTCACATCACCCTCACTACGTTGTTGTTTCACTCTCTTAACAATAAGATGAAAACATGATAATAGGAACTGCCTATTTTCATTTTGATATTAACAACTTAACAGACACCAAAAATGTTAAGGCATCGTGTATTTATATGACCGTCTTCTTCACTGTATGCATATTTATAACAAAACAGAGCCTATAACATAACTGCCTCCTTTCATTTTCATTGAAAAATATGAAACATACCATGTCTCTTTTGCTGAATAACAGTTTTAATAATCAATAATGGCAACCAATAATACAATAAGTTTATACAATATAGTAAATAAAGGCAAGCAATCAGTCAAATGTGCAGAATCAGTGTACGCGGTTACATAAATTAATATATTAACTTATCTTTGCACTCAGCCAAAACACATTACCTGAGAACAAGTAATAGATTCAAAAGACCGAAGAGTCATTAGATATAGACCAGATGAATTAAATATCACGTTTAACAACAATAGTGAGAAAAGATCCAGCAGTATATCCTTGATGAGCTGTCCAATGTGCGCTGCTCTCACCTGGGGAGATGTGCTCAGACACGCTGACTGCCTGGAGATCAGACGTCCGCATACGCTGCAGCGCATGACAGAGTGTGTGTGTGGTCACGTGATGTGCGTTTTCAGCGGTATAGAGTGGACGGAGAGCTTTTCTGAAACGCCAGTGTGGACGTGGATCGTTTTAAAACTAAAACGTATTAGAGTAAACAGGGCATGAGGTGATGTCAAATAAATCGTTGAGCCATTTAGGTGGAAGTGACGAACTGTCAAATTTGGATGTTTATATCAGGTTTATATCTTCTAAATGAACACTAGCTTATAGATATCCTTAAGACTAACATCTAAAAAAACAACAACTTTAGTTTTATGGGACCTTTAAAGATGTTTGATACAGCGTGACATTAACTTACCATGATACCAAGCGTTGATTAGATGCTCATATTTTTGTTATTCATGAACCACGGTCAAAACATCCTGTAAATAATGAAAGAAACATTGCATTAGATTTACAATTAAGCAGAGTGAACAGTTGAATCAAACACAGGAGTAAATGTTTGTTGACATCATCCAAAAGCACATTGAGTCTGCAAACTGTGTGAACTTGTGTGTCTGAAGTCAAATTCAAGAGAGTGAAATGTCAGATTAGAGATTATACATAATTTTAGAGCATTTGATTGGGCTCAGACAAGTTATAGTCTAGGATTCAATCTAGCTATCGATCATGTTTGATATTTAAATCTTATTTCAGAACATAACTCTGATATTATATGTCATTTAAAACACATACACTCTACAGGTGTGTAAACCTAAAACACAAATACATTTCATTGAACATGCACACATAGACATCACCTACATACTATATAACTGCAGGTTAACTATGTTTATATATAATAACTTTAACTGTTGAAAGCTATTAGTTGATTAGTAACTAATAAAGTTATGGTAACTAATAACCGTAACTTTTCCGAATTTGATTGTAATGCAATAATGTGCACCTTTTTTAAAGCTGCTTTGAAACAATAATTATTGTGAAAAGCGCTATACAAATAATCATACATATACAAAATTGAAATAAACTGAGGTTTCAGATGCATTTAAAAATGCAAGCGAATCCCTTAAATTACTGTTCTGTGCTTGTACTGTTGCTGCCAAATTTATGATGACTGACAACACAGTAACCATAGCAACGTTCTAGCATCTTGTGTTTATGGCTATTTTGCTAAACTACCATCAACTGAGGCAATGGGCTCTATTTTAACGATCTAGGCGAAAAGTCTAAAGCGCATGGCGTAAACACATTATGGGCATGTCCGAATCCACTTTTGCTATTTTAAGGACAGAAAAATACGCTCTGCAGCCTGGTGCATGGTCTAACAGGGTTGTGCTTATTCTCTTAATGAGTTCTGGGTGTGTTTTGAGCATAAACCAATCAGAGTCTCATCTCTCATTCCCTTTAAGAGTCAGTTGCATCGCGCCATGGTGCATTTGCTATTTACATGGCGGACTTTGTACGTGGAAAAACTGAACGCTTCACTAGTGAGAAAACAGTTAAACAGACCATCTGCAGTCAGGATAAAGAACGAGCCTCCTCCATTCAGCCTCTTTACTTTCCCTTTACTTTTACTCTTTACATTACTCCTTTACTTTTGTGAATAACGAAACGGTGGAAACTCACTCCGCTGAAGACATCCATTAGCCTACATATTTAATTTCGTTTGTTAAGCGCAAAGATTTGTTTCAAAACTATTTCTAAATTCAGTTCTAATTTCCAGCAAACGAATAAATGAACAATAATAACGAAGTGTGGTCAATAAACTGAGTTATGTATAAACACACGTCCTATTCTTATGCCCCATATGGTGATGCATACGTCTCCAAAACCCGACAGATGGACACATCTAAACTTGATTTTATTAAAACAAATATAAATATGAATATAATAAATACTACTACTAATAATAATAACATTATACAAAAGCAAACTGTCATGAATAAACTGAAAAAAGCACCCCGAGGTGAAAGAGGCATGGAGGCAGTGGTTTTTATATTTATGTTTATATATTTAAAAAAAAATTCATATGTAAAGATATTTGTGTATTGCTGTACATACTTTGTGTATTTAGCAATGTGTAAGCGTTTGGACGCATAGGCACATAACTAACGCGCTCTGCGCTGGACTTTAGACCTGCTTTCAGTTGGTCAACAGCGCTGTCTATTTCAGTTCCTCAAAATAGCAACGCACCAACAATGCGCCTTAACACACCTCCTTTATAGACCAGCACGCCCATGAGTCCACAAAGTTGCCCAAATGGATTTGCCATTTAAACAATGTGGCGCAAAATGTGAAAATTAGGGTTGTGCTGGTCTCAAAATAGCAACAAATCGCACAAAACACGTCTTGCACCTTATTGCGCTGGGTGTATGATAGGGCCCAATGTGTTTTGTTTGTGGCCGCTTCATCGACTGCGCACCTGTGTCCACTTATAGCTATAATTATTGTGTTTCAGTCACAAGAGATTTAGTTTATGGAGTTAATAAAATAAGTAGAAGTTTTCAATACAAGGCATTTGGATTTATCACTGTTTATTAAGGAATTGATCTCGCTTGCAGTTTTTTTTCTAGAAAGTATTGAGAACCCACCATTTTCTTCAACCACACACATACAGAAGACAGACATGTCTCATTTATGTTTAAATATATCATCCATAATAAGCACTTTAGTTGGTTCTATACACAGTGAGTAGATTTGCTGTTAATGCTGTTGTCACCATCTGCATTTTGAGTTAATTCAGTGATAAAATGTGGTTTTCGCACATGTAAATCTCGATAAACATTACCTCACAATAAGGCTGCACAATATATCATTTCAGCATCGATATCGCAATGTGATCATTTCCAATAGTCACATGTTATAGTCTGGATTATAATTTTTCATTTGCGTACGTTTCTGAGGCCTGTGACTGACTGATTTTAAAAGCATTCAGGCATAAGAAATTGTACCATTTTTATCTTTAATAACAATTAATTTTATTGGATTATTTTTATTATTCAATTGCTGTACCTGCATACTGTTAGACCCGGAAAACATAAAACATTTTTTTTCTTTAATGTATTCATCTATGCTTGTAGATAGTTTATTATAACGCACGCATGATTTACTCCCCTACAGAATCATCATAATCAATCTAAAATTATAAATTCTTTCCAAAGGTATTCAAGTCATCTGGTGAAAACGTATTCATAGCGCAATACGTAAATTGCAGAATAACAAAATATGGCAAAGTTAGATTTTACCAATATCGTGCAGCCCTGCCTCAAAATTTACTCACACTCACAGTGGTTACAAACGTATGAATTTCTTTCTTCTATTCAATACAATACACAATATTCTGAAGCACCTTGGAAACCAGCAGCCATTGACATCCTTAGTAGGAACAAAAAAATACTATAAGAAGTCAACTGCCACAGTTCTCAACAAACTGTTCAACAAAAGAAAGAAGCTCAAACAGGTTTGAAACAGGCGGAGGGTGAGTAATTAATGACAGAATTTTCATATCCTTTTAAGCACTAAAGTTACCGAACAAGCAAATCTAGCGGCAGTGTGCATGTCCTTTGGTATAAGAGGCAGTTTTTCTGTACACTGTGTATGTTATGATCTGATTTGAAATGTGTATTGCAGGCTTATGAGAATTTAACATGTCTTCCTCTTATTATGGATACATAATTCCACCTTTGATTTACCACCACCAATGAAATCAAATTAGACATAAATAAATAAAAACATCCCTTTTAACCCCGTATTGGGTGAGGAACCATACACGTTAACTTTATTTACAATGATTACAATATAGCTTTTATTTATTTATTAAGTAATAAGTTCAAAAGTATTGAAATAACCCCCAGTAACACTCCAGAGTTTTGTCCGATAAGTATCTCAATGAGTGCTCTACAAAAGGTTAAAGGGATAGTTCACACAAAAATGAAACCTTTTGTTCCTTGACTAGTTCCAAAACAATTTTGAGATTTTTTTTGGTTCTCTTGAACACAAAAGAAGATCTCGTGAAGAATGCTGGAAACCTGTAACCACTGACTTCCATAGAATTTGTTTTTCCTACTATGGCTATCGATGGTTACAGGTTTCCTTCATTTTTCCAGATAGCTCTCCTTTTGTTTAGACTTTTTTTTTTCTTTCATTTTTGGGTGAACTATCCCTTTTAAAAAACTAAATTGCAGCTATTAACTTGCTATAATTACACGCATAAACCCTGTTCTTAAATTGACTAGACTTTAGTTTAGCTATAGTTCATCAACAGGTCGATTAAAGAGATCCATTCGCCAGTAAAAAGACAATGGTAATCATATTAAAGTAGTTATCGCAAGCAAAATAATCAATGTACTCAAAACATACTCAAGTGCGTCTTTTAACACATTATTTCACTGCCAAAAAATAAACAAGCGTAAAAAACATCATGCTAACACTCTGCCGGAAGCGCCATTACATGTCATCGTTCATAGAAATATCTATGCGCATCGTTTATAAACGTCACCGGAAATAACAGACTACCCAAACAAGTGTGGAAACTGGCGATTCTAGTTTCCACATGTCACTGGTTAGACAGCAACAAGGTAAACTAGTATGTCAAAGTAATGCTAGTTGTTGTCAACGTCCATCTCGCGCGTACAGCGCGAGGAACCGGAGCGCCCATCCCCCACCGCGCGGCCACAATAGCACAATCCTGCAATACCCAGTTCTGCAGTTTCAAGACCACAGTTCTGGGACACTGTTTTTGGGTCACAGCGCCCCCTAACTAACCCCGCTCCAGACGAAAACTAACTCAACCCAGGAACAGACGCAAATTCTATTTAATTTGTATCTTTTAGGATTATATTTAATTCAGCGAGTGTTGTAATTTTTAACTTGAACATGTTTCGATGTCTTTCACCAACCGCTACTTGTTTTTAGATGTGCAAAAAGCTCATCGTTGTGCGTTTTAGCATCATTCTGCAAACAAGTAGTTGTCATTTCAATTATTTAAATTTCAAACGGTACTAGCTGTTTACGTTCATGGTTAGCAGAATTTCACTTAAATATAACTAATTAAAACAGCTAGTACTTATTTAAAACGAATAATACATATATTTAAAAAAAAAGAAAAAAACATGGTCCTACGACTGCAGTCCTGAAACTGCAGCTCCCGGTATTGCAGGAACATGCTAACTCGCACGCGCTGCAGATTCACTCTGCAAAATCAACACTTTTAATGAGTTGTAAGTGCCTTTAAGCTATTAAAAACGCAAGTGGAGATTACGAGGGCTAATTCGCGAATAAAAGGTTTATTGGATGTGTTGAAGGGCATATGTGAGGCTCGTCTTACTCGTGCCGAGGCTTCCACTCTCCTCAACCGCTGTTAGCTTCAGGAGCTAAAGGGCTAAACAAATGTGGCAGTGCGCCGACGCAGATCCGACAGAAGGGTATTCCTCGGCTTTTCCACTCCACTGTTACACTTCTGGCTTCGAGTAATATCTATTTTCCCGGTTGTCCGTACGAAATAGAGAGAAATAAAAGAAACATTTAGCAGCGTATGGACAGCCAGGCGCTTCAGAGGAAGCCGACGGCCTCAGACTAGCAGTAGGGCGGAGACTTTCCAGCCGAAAATGAGGTAGCAGGCCCATGTGGCCTTATTTTAATATAAAAGCACCTATGATAGACGAAATAACTGGATATTATCTTAATTTTAAACTGTTATTAAACTAATTTACATGCTAAAGAAGGCGACGTGTTGCGTTTATATTTGTTTTTTATCTATCTCAGGGTGTTAAATTATAACAGAAGAACATGTACGACTTGACTTGTGTATTTGTTTTCAAAAGCGACTTCCTTTAAAATGTATACACCAAAAATGTGTCAAAGTTAATTAAACCGACCTGTTTATCAACAACATTTAATTGCCCAACCCCCACCACGCATACAGAAATCATTTTTACCTGGCTGGTCACTGGCCTGCAATTCCGCCACACCCACAATCTCCTCTGCTCAGTCATTCAATAACAGACTGACATCATTGGTCTGCGTATAACACTGCTATTTTCAATTTACCGTAAGTATTGTTAAAGCATCGCAGTGTGTATAAAACACGGGTAAAAAAAAAAGCGCATATTTATTTTCACCTTCATAAAAAATAATAATAATGTCTTATAAATGTATTCACAATACAGATCAGCTACAGTATGTATGTTATGTAAATTAATGTATTATTCAGGCTTTTAAAATGAGGACAATTTGCCTCTCAAATCACTTATTTTATGTAAATTCATAATTATGGCACTAAATTTAGTCACTATAGAAGTACAGCTGTAAAATACTGATAATTACTTTTTATTGTGACGCTCATTAACATATTATTTACATATTTAAAATCTGGAAGACCTTTTAATGTTTGTTCATGTGGTTTTTTTTATTCCCAACCTATTTTGTCAGACTTTGACCTAAAATATGAACAAAAATATTTGGAGATTTGAAGTTTATATAGACAATTTAGGTAAAAACCCATTTTAGAAATCTGATATAAATATAAGCAAATTATATATGACATACAAGTTCATTATTGGCTTTCACATATATAAAATTTATATTAAATATGCAACATATATTTTAAAATATTGCAAAAATATCCATTTACCTATATATTTTTTCAGCTAATGGAATATATATGTGGCTATATATGAAAACATATATAACATTCTAGCTAACAGTAGTCTAAAATTCAGCTAATAGTTGAACATATATGTACATATTTGTAATTCCAACATAGGCAAAAGGCCATTTTTGCAATATTTCGTCATATATGACATATTTTATATATGTAAAATCCAAATAAGAGCGTATATCATATATGTAATTTCCATATTTTGCCATATATCAGATTTCTATATTGGAATTAATCTAAAAGTAATCCGAAAGTAGTTTGAATACTTTTCCTAAAATTAGTAATCTATACTACATATAGTAATCTAAAAGTAATCCGAAAGTAGTTTGAATACTTTTGCTAAAATTAGTAATCTATACTACATATAGTAATCTAAAAGTAATCCGAAAGTAGTTTGAATTCTTTTCCTAAAATGAGTAATCTAGACTACATATAG
>CAIGQV010019086.1:1796337-1808196 GCA_903798115.1 Danio jaintianensis
AGCGGAATGAACCGCCAACTTATCCAGCATATATTTTAAGCAGCGGATGCCCTTCCAGCTGCAACCCATCACTGGGAAACATCCATACACACTCATTCACTACAGACAATTTAACCTACCCAATTTACCTATACCGCATGTCTTTGGACTTGTGGGGGAAACCGGAGCACCCGGAGGAAACCCACGTGAACACGGGGAGAACATGCAAACTCCACACAGAAACTGACTGACCCAGCCGAGGCTCGAACCAGCAACCTTCTTGCTGTGAGGCGAATGTGCTACCCACTGCACCACCATGCAGCCTAATAGATTATTAATAAATTATTATATTATATTAATAGATACTTTCTAATTGAAATAATTTGGATTTGTAAAACATACATTATAGCGTTTTTTTTCCCATCAGTCAGTAAAATTTTATAGCGCTGCTTAACAAAAGCAAAATGGCTAAATGAAAGTGCAGATTTATTTACTGACAGAATATGGCACTAGTGGACCAGTAGAAGTGCAGCGTTAAGGGATAGTTCACACAAAAATGAAAATTCTGCCATCATTTACTCCTCTTGTTTCAAACCTGTTTGAGTTTCTATCTTCTGTTGAACACAAAGGAAGACATTTAGAAGAATATTGGACAATCACAGATATTGACTTCCATTTCGACTTCCATACATTCCAGTCTTCTAAATTCATAAAAGTTCACAACCACCTAAGTTTGAGTAAATAGTGAGGAGATTTGTATTTTTGGGTTAAATTATCCCTTATTTTTTCTGATGTACACGTGCACTTACACCTGCTTGCCAAGAAAGGATTTACAATTTACAAACTCCTCTAGAATTAAACCAACCCAGGCTCATTCTGAAAACGTACCCCTATATAAATTTCTGGAGAGCACCAAATACGTCCCAGGAGGTAAGTTTTTTTGCAGTTTTTGTTTTTTTGTGCATCCACCAGAGGCCGCTGTGTATGTTTTTTGTGATCTCAAATTTATCGCGCCTGCTGTTCTCTCGTAAATAAACAAGAGGCCGCTGTCGACTGACTGAATGTATGACCGACTGACTGACTGATCGACTGACCCACCCTTCTCCTTCCCTAAACCCAACCAATAGTGTTTTCAAAGGCACTGATTGACCCGCTCCTCTCTGCGTCTCAAGTCCTCCGACGTACATGGCGAGCCACTGGACAAACTGGTAACAGCGGGAAAGCCGTCCATACGGAGGTAAGCGGTCAGCTGGTAAGCACAAAAAGGAACGGCGTCATACCGCCCTGTAGCGTTTGTTTTAAAGACGAAATGCAGCCATACTTACTTCTGGCTACTTAATTTGCAATTTCCTGAAATGTAGGGCTACGTTTTCAGAATGAGCCTATGTTGAGTTAAACAGTTGAGCTTTACCATTTTTAAATCCATTCAGCTGATCTCTGGGTCTGGTGAGAGGACTTTTAGCTTAGCTTAGCATCTTTGCGCCTGCTACAGCCATGATACAGCAGTAGTTACTTATTATCCTTATTATTATAGTTCCTAGGCATATCAACCTAGCAACTTTTTATTTTCTGTCTGACTTAGTTCACAATGTAACTACAGAAGAGTCAAGCTTTAAATAGGAAAATTATTAAAACTCTTTGCTAATTTTTGAGCGAGATGCTAATAATCAAATCTGATTCCATGATCTTTGCTAAGCTAAGCTAAAAGTGTTCCCGTCAGTCAAGGAAATTTCCTGATTGGATTAAAAAAAATTATAAAACTCAACTGTTTAACTAGGGAAAGTGTAAAATGCCTATTAAAAAAACTGGGGTGTACTTTAAGATGCTTATATAACATGCACATGTACAAACACCTGTAAGCTAGAAGAGTTATTAATATTTGTCGATGTGCATGTGTTGAATGTCTTGCATGTCAAATGCTTGTGTGTAAAGGATGAAATATCCCCCCCCAGAAAGCATAATAGCGGCACTTTAAAACCCAATCACGTCTATGTCTGGCCTTATTATGCTATTATGCTGCATCACATAAACCCCAGATTTAATGCATCACCAAGCTGTGAAACTGCCCAATCCATCTAAATGCAACTTCAGTTTTGATCATGGAAAGGTCATCGTTCTTAGCAGTCCAAGTCGAGTCTGGCATCACAATAGCTGCTAGATGGATGGTTTCCAGAGCTGTGTGTTCCCAAGATTACAGTGTTGTGAAACTTGGCACACGCGCCATTAACCTGAAATGTTATTTCAGAGTAATGAATGGTACGAGGAGATAGCGCACTTAAATAGCAGTGCATTCATAACTCGCAACGCTCCTCTGAAGATACAGACTGCATACCCAGGATGTCTCTATTTATAAAAACAAAATATAAAACTGCTGTAACTGCAACATCTATAAATTATGCCTGGATTTGATTTCTTCCAAAGGGTCATATTGTACCCAAAACAACATCTCAGCACATTACAGTCAGTTTTGTCAGTTCTTAGATTAACGATTTGACTCATTTACATGATTGCATTTTATTTACGGTAATAATAAGGTAACACACACTTATTAAAGGGATAGTTCACCCAAAAATGAAAAGTCTGCAATTATTTACTCATCCATATTTGTTCCAAACCTGTTTGAGTTTCTTTGTACTCTTTGGGAAACAAAATAGCCACTGATTTCCATATTTAGTTCCTATTAAGGATGTTTTTGCTCAAACATTCTTCAGTATATATTCCTTTGTGTTTAACAGAAGAAATACATTCATAAAAGTTTACTTGAGTGTGAGAAAAAGTGAGGAAATTTGTGTTATTGGGTGAACTGTCCCTTTAAATAATGTTTAGCTAGAATTGAAATCAGGTATAGCCGTCAACAGAGACACCCAGTGGTACAAACCGGCATGAAAGGCATTTGTTTTTCCTACTATGGAAGTCAGTGTTTAAAGGCTTTCAGCTTCAAAATAGCGTCCTTATTGTGTTCAACAGAAGAAACAAACTCATAAAGTTTTGGAACAACTTAAGGGTGAGTAAATGTAATATTTTGGTTGAACTACCCATTTAAGCCCATACTTACTCAATCCTCGGTACAACTCATTTACCTCAGTTTCTCTCATCCTCACAGTAAAAACATTTGAAACGTTTCCAAGAATATAAAAAAATGTGTGTTATAATTGCTAAATATCTAATCTAATATGTAAAAAACCACAATAAGAGGTTTATTTGTCTAAATATGATGTCTTACATTAGAGCTTAAAAGTTATTAATAACATTGACTACTTCTTAGTAGTTTCGTCTAGTTTTCAACTGCAGGATGTATAAATCATCATTAAGTTTAGTTTTCTGTGAAATTAAGGCAATTAACTGAATTTACACGTAACACAGGAGGCATTGGCAGAGTTTTATTCTATTCTTTAATTTTAATTATATATTTTGTTTTTTTGTGAAAATGATTTATTATTCTTTTTCAAGTAAATGTATCTTCATTTTTCTCTCTATGTCTTAAGTAGGCTAATGGAGTTTGTTAGAAAGTAGCATTTATAAATGTTACATATACACAGTGCTTAATTTGTAAATTGCGAGGTCCCGGAACAAATCGGGGTAACGATCCGGCATGTGACCAGAGGGAGAGAGAGGTAACGGAGCATTCGCGCAATCAAATTGGTGGGCCAATTTAAGTGAATAACAGCTTGCATTAGTAGCTTCTATAGTGTGCACGTACTGTAAAAACTATTTTTTGTTTTTTATTGTATTCCAATCTTTATGTATAAAACGTTTTCTTCGCTGTAAATCTACTATGAAAATGTATCTAAATTTATGCAAAGGAAACTACAAGGACGCACTATCTGT
Source organism: Danio jaintianensis (assembly GCA_903798115.1). NCBI lineage: Eukaryota > Metazoa > Chordata > Actinopteri > Cypriniformes > Danionidae > Danio > Danio jaintianensis. The sequence continues at coordinate 1,800,145 of CAIGQV010019086.1, forward strand.
CACATAAACAAGGCGGGCGCGTGTCGGTCTTTAAAAAAAAAAAAAAAAAAAAAAACTTTATTATTATTATTTGCTTCTAAATACTTGCTAAATGAGTTTAAATGATTGTTTCATCTTCTTCTTTTGTCAACAGGTCAATCTGAACCCTTGACATCATCTATAGCCTATAATTATAGCCTGTTTTGTTTTAGATGTTGTACTCTGTTTAAAATAATCTCGTAAATCTGTCTTTTCGCCATTGATCTACATTTCAAATTAAGCACTGATTTAAGCACCATTTTATAGCCATTTTAAATATAAAGTTACATTTAAAGTTATCGACACCATCATCATTAATTATGTGTTTTAAAATTAAGTTTATGCAAGCTACAAGTCTGCAGGAGCATATTTTTCTGAATGATTTCTTCATTGATTCACCCAAAAATAAAAGATTGTTGCTGCTTGTTCAAACTACTTGTTTAAAATGAGCTGAAACAACACAATTCTTGTCATTTCTTTAGACAGTTTATTTAATTGGCTTCTGAAGAGTAAGCTGTTCAAATGAACGTTATTAGACATAAATGGATAAAAATTCATTTAGCGCACACTCAAAAATAATTGTTCAAATTACTCATTTAGAATGAGCTGAAACAACACAATTCTTCAGATTGTTTTTTTGGAGACAACTTAATTGTCTTATGTTTAATCCACTTAAATGTCTCAAAACAAATTAACTTAACTGATTTGTGTTGGGACAACATGAATGAATTGTATTGTATTTTTACAGTGCATGTCCTTTATTTACAGTTGAAATCAGAATTATTAAACCCCCTTTGAATTTTATTTCTTTTTTAAATATTTCCCAAATGATGTTTAACAGAGCAAGGAAATTTTCACAGTATGTCTGATAATATTTTTTCTTCTGGAGAAAGTCTTATTTGTTTTATTTCGGCTAGAATAAAAGCAGTTTTACATTTTTTTAAAAACATTTTAAGGTCAAAATTATTAGCCCCTTTAAGCTGTATATTTTTTCGATAGTCTACAAAACCATCGTTATACAATAGCTTGCCTAATTACCCTATCCTGCCTAGTTAACCTAATTAACCTAGTTAAGCCTTTAAATGTCACTTTAAGCTGTATAGACGTAAAAAATAATGAAAAATATCTAGTAAAATATTATTTACTGTCATCATGGCAAAGATAAAATAAATCAGTTATTAGAAATTCATTATTAAAAACATTATTAAAACTATTATGTTTAGAAATGTTCTCTCCGTTAAACAGAAATTGGGGAAAAAAATAAACAGGGGGGCTAATAATTCAGGGGGTTTATTAATTTAAAACCTCAACTGTATATGGCTAAAATAAGTTGAAATAATGCAATTCAAATAAGTTATTAACCCAATTCAAATGTGTGGAAATGTGTGTCATATTTAAATTAAGTTGCACCAACGATTTATTTATTTGAATGGCGAAAGTACATTCCAAACTAAATTTTAAAATTTACAAACTGTGTTTGTGACATATCAGGACACAAATGTATATAATGACATGGATATTGCACAGTTATTACAAGAGATAGTGAATAATGAGGGCATTGGTGATGTCACCGTTTTTTTCAAAAGGCTTATAAATCATACAGAATGAGATTTTTTATATATACTATAAATAGTTTCCTATAAGGGGTAAGGTTAGGTTTAGGGTTGGGATGGTATGTTGAAGTCAAAATTATTAGCCCTCCTGTGAATGTTTTTTTCTTTTTCAAATATTTCCCAAGTGATGTTTAAGAGAGCAAGGACATTTTTCACAATATTTCTTATAATATTTTTTCTTCTGGAGAAAGACTTTTTGGTTTATTTCGGCTAGAATAAAAGCAGCTTTAAATTTTTTTAAAACCATTTTAAGGTAAATATTATTAGCCCCCTTAAGCTATATTTTTTAGATTGTCTACAGAACAAACCACTGTAATACAATGACTTGCCTAATTACCCTAACTTGCCTAATTAACGTAGTTAAGCCTTTAAATGGCACTTAAAGCTGAATACTAGTATCTAGAAAAATATTTAGTAAAATATTATGTGCTGTCATCATGGCAAAGATAAAAGAAATCAGTGATTAAAAATTAGTTATTAAAACTATTATGTTTAGAAATGTGTTGAAAAAAATCTTCTTTCCATTAAACAGAAATTGGGAACAAAGCCAGGACATTCTCAGATTTATTTTGCTTTACTTTTGTTTATTGGGCCTTTTGGTTTAGAAATTAATTCACCAATTAAATTAAATGCATACATTTGTCAAATCAATTGACATGTCTTTGTTTTGAAATGCCCAGTATGTTGCGATGATGAGCTCTGGCTTTTTAAAGACTCCTCAGCCCTTCTGAACACTTGTCCATGGTGCTATAATAATCCGAGACATAAATACTACCTGGAACATTCTTGGGAAAAGGGCAGGCAGCTTTCTCAGAGGACCGAACGGCACACAAACGAAAGGAATCTGAAACACAATGGCCAGCAACAGGTGTAAATGTCCGCAGTTAAGGATCTGCTCAACACTCTGTAAAACACAAGAGAGTGTGACTGCCGGTCCGACTGTCAAATAAAGCATTTGGGATTTGGAGCTTGATGTAATCGAAAATAATGTGGATGTCGTACTTTTCCCTATAAAAAAAGAACAAGTCAGCCTCAGCGATGAAGTTAAAGTCAGAGATAGCATCGTTTTGAGAAATGGGCTCTTTGCAGGAGGGAATAAAATAAGGAAAATGAAAAGATTTGACTCCATTCCATTTGCGACAAAGTGTGAAAAAGTGTTAAATGGATTTCCGAATTTAAAAGACACCATCAAAAAGTCCAATTATTGTCTCTATGTGCATTCACGTGGACGAACTGCGCTGAGATAAAAGAGTCTGCCTTTTCCTGCTCTTACAGCAGTTCTGGCTTCGTCTCATCAGTTTGCCCTTGGGACAAAATGATATATCTGTCATCTTTCTGATATGTTGAGAATTTCAGTCAGCAAAGAAAACCTGCTGTCTCCATGTGGTTAAAATAACCCGTTCCACGGGTATTCCTTTATGGCAATGCCTGCTATTATTGCCGCCTATATTTCTTAGTGTCAAATTTATGTCCAGCATAATGCATGTTTGCATGTAATCTGTACATAAAGCCACAAACTAAAGTGGTGCTTTGCCTGTCCAGCTGTCCCGGCTGCAATATATGAGCAGTTGGTTATTTAGTGCGTTGTTAAATGCTTGCTTACTATGGCGTTCTGGAAGGTTGCTGTTTATCAATCCACTGTTTTTATTATCAACCAGGTGGAATTTTTAGGATTGACCAATTATGGTCACCCTTTATTTTAAGGTACAATTCTCGCTATTAACTAACAGTTTTAGCTCAATAAACGACTAATTTGCTGCTTATTAGTAAGGTTTTATTGTGGAGGTAGTATAAGATCATATCTACATACACTTTTAACTACCTGTGGAATTTACAGTAATTTACTGTAAATCAATTACACAAATACGGTATTTACAGTAACAGCACCATTTTTCTTGCTGTACGTGTATTTACAGTATTGTTTATCTTTACTGTAAAATACAATAATTTTCACAATACAACTTTAAAATACAGTAACATACCGCATAACTGTCCTACAATAAAAAACATATTGTAGCATATTACAGTTAAATACTGTGTAATTTACAAAAGTTGTTAACAGTGTATTAAATAGCCAATATCTTAATAATGGACAGGTAGTAAGTACTACTGTAAATAAAGTGTAACCATGTATATGACTGAGAGCAGAAGGTGTGGACTCGCTGGCCAAAGACCACCTGTCTGACTGAAATCTAAAGCAACCAATCACAGTTATTTTTGTTCACCTTTATATTTAGAGGTGTGAAAATATGAAGATGATACATTTCATATTCATTTATTGATTTACTGCATGCAATCCCACATGATAAAACACTATAGCAAATTATAGAACATTCTATAGTGTTTTTGAGCCGTACTGTAGTAAGGTTTGTTTTACTGTATATATTATAGTACTTAGGGCGACGCGGTGGCGCAGTGGGTAGCACGTTCGCCTCACAGCAAGAAGGTCGCTGGTTCGAGCCTCGGCTGGGTCAGTTGGCATTTCTGTGTGGAGTTTGCATGTTCTCCCCATGTTTGCGTGGGTTTCCTCCGGGTGCTCCGGTTTCCCCCACAAGTCCAAAGACATGAGGTATAGGTGAATTGGGTAAGCTAAAATTGTCCGTAGTGTATGAGTGTGAATGGGTGTGTATGGATGTTTCCCAGAGATGGGTTGCGGCTGGAAGGGCATCCGCTGCGTAAAACATATGCTGGATAAGTTGGCGGTTCATCCCGCTGTGGCGACCCCAGATTAATAAAGGGACTAAGCCGAAAAGAAAATGAATGAATGAATTATAGTACTTGCCATGTTCTCCCCGTGTTCGCAAACAAACGCTCAAACAAATAACTAGGTACTTCAAATCATCTTGACTATAGTGAGTATATTCTACGTATATACTGTCTGTCCATTTATTCATTCATTCATTCATTTTCCTTCGGCTTCATTCATCAGGGGTCACCACAGCGGAATGAACCGCCAAACTTATCCAGCATATGTTTTACACAGCGGATGCCCTTCCAGCTGCAACCCAGTACTGGGAAACATCCATACACACACATTCACACACATACACTACGGCCAATTTAGTTTATTCAATTCACCTACACCGCATGTCTTTGGACTGTAGGGGAAACCGGAGCACCCGGAGGAAACCCACGTGAACACGGGAAAAGCACACAAATTCCACACAGAAATGCCAACTGACCCAGCCGGGACTCGAAACAGCGACCTTCTTGCATTCAGCATTCAACTAAGAATGCTGCTATGAGGCGACAGTGCTAACCACTGAGCCACCGTGTCGCCCTATCTGTCTATTTATCCGTTTATATATCTATGTACTTATCTGTTACACTGCTGTTCTTGACTGTTTGGCGCCATCTTGTGACTGAATAATTCTAGTGTAGGCTGCATTCAGCTATTTTGTTTCTGTCAGCTTTACTCTTAATTAAAGGGTTTTGCTGCAAGTAGCAGGGCAATAAGTGAGATAATGTTCATGGAGGTGTTTGTTTTCACAGAATAAAACTTTTCAGTTTTATACAACAGCCTGATTAGCTTGTCGGCTTCTCTTTTGCGAGAACAACTAGATTATCCCTTACCTAAAAGAGTATGTGATTTGGATGCAGATGAGGCATGGACTTTCATATTCTTACAAAATGAGTTTATGATTAAAGTACTCATTCTTGGTATGAACATGCCTTAAATCTTACAGTCATTTTTTTCTTTCCTGTTAACTTTTGTCAGTTTTAGAGAAAGATAGATAAATAAAAAATAAAAATAATTTTTTTTTTGTCCTTGTGCAACTGTGCTCAGCCTTTGCTTTACTTAGCACTATTATAGCAATAAATCAATTGCAACAGTTTCTGTGATGCCATTTAAGTCAGATTTTATTCAAAATATTTTATTTAAATGTGCGTTTTTGGGGATTTTTGCTTTTCTGTTCAGCTAAACAGCACTCAAAAAATTATGTTTGCTGTTTGTTCAAACTACTTATTAAAAATGAGCTGAAACAACACAACTCTCAAGGTTGTTTGGGGACAACTTAATTGTTTTATGTTCAGTCCACTTAAATTTGTAAAAAACTAATAATTGACTTCATTTCTTCAAATCAATTGTGTGGACCCTAGCATTTTTTTATAGTGAGGAGATATACTTAAATTTTACATTTATTCATTTAGTGTAGGCTTTTATCCAAAGGCAAAATCATAAAAAGGCAATATACTTGCATGAAATAACTGCCAGAGTTTGATATCAGGAACAGAATTGCCTTGAAAGGTACTTTGACCATGTCTAAACGAAAATGCACCTGTACCATTCCTCTGCACGCTCAGAATCACTTCTGTCAAATGTTTTATATTTCCACCTTCAGGTTTAGATGATCAAATCACCAGTCCTAAGGATGAATAATCAAGTAACGATGCTTGCCTTGGTAAACATCATAAATCAAACGCGCAAACTCAACGACAGCGGTTTGACGAAAAGTGACACATGGTTATTTCTGTTCAGTTCTTCACCTCCATGCTGAAAAGGGGGCAAGGTCAGGGTGTCAGGCAGGCTAGGAAGGACTCATTCCGCACATCATTTGGCAGGAAACTGCTGCCCTACACAGTTTCGCACACTGGCACGAGGCCCACAAAGCCACAAATCTGCCAGCAGCATTATCGGGTATTTTAAAAACCCTTACAGGTCTCGAGAGGAGCAAGAGGAGGCTGACGGTTATTGACGCAACATGCTTTCTTGAAATTTCATTGCTCTGCTTTGGCTCGAATCTATCGATACAGGTATGTAGAGACCTTGGCCTTGCGAAGGGAAATAAACGGAAAGCTTTGGATTAAACATATTGATTATGAAAAGCGTACATCCTGGCTTTGAATGCTTCTCTGCCTTCTTGGAAATGCTAGCAGAGCACTAAAGCATTATATGAAGGGAAAATGCTTCAGGACTACATTTTCACTCACAAATTTCCTTAAATTCAAGATGTCTTTGAGTTAAAAGCAACTGCTCAAAAAATGAGACGTGGAAAAATATGCTAGAATGTCAATAAAGCTGTTGTCAATTGACATGAATGGAAAACAGATTTTATTTGTGGATTCCAGAGAATAAAGGACTTTGTGTGCATTGATTTTTAAATCCATTTATCAAATGGATAGAACGATTCAGATGGTTTTAATCAACCAAAAACCTTTATCGATTAAATTTAATAAAAAAGGCTATATTAAATCTCAGAAGGATCTTATAAAAAATATTAGTACATCCTTCATTGCTGACTGCTTTCAGTCATCTTAAAAATTATTGGACAAAAGGAAAGAGCTTCGTCATTTTTTTCCGGCAAGCAATTTTCTTCTTGTTCAGGGGGAAAAAAGAGAACAGATTTGGGCTATTTTCCAAACCCAGGGTCAGAGAATCAATAATGTATTTAGTCTAGAATGTTTTATGTTTGGCATGGTTCTGCATTTAGCAAAATCACGTTGCGCTTAAGAAACAGTTGTCGATACAGCAAGGATATGTGAGCTTGTACTTGTAATAGTAATGTAATCACTGGTGCTCTTAGTAATGGCAAGGCAATCTTGAAAGTGGGGATCTATCAGCCCTAAGCTCCATTGCTGAGCCCTAAAAAATACTTTTTTTCTCATAGCTGTGTATAAGAGCAAAAACAATGTTTTTTTATGTGTATATAGGGACAACTTGTCTTAAAAAAATGTTAAGACTCCTACTATACCTATTTTTGACTGTCTCTGCTTCCTGAATCACCAACTCTATCTCACGGCAATTCGTAACTTTTTGATTTAGGCTAATTTTTGATTTTGGCTAATTTGTATGAAATATACGTTCAATTTAGTATGATTTGCTCATCCCCCAATGATGGTTGGGTTTAGAGGTGGGGTTTGGTGTCATATATATATATGTTTTTTTTGTCTGTCCCTATGTTCTGGTCAACTCTTGTTACATTGGTTATAAAAACACATATCTTTAAAACACTGATTGAAAAGAACATTTCTCATTCACTTTTTGAAAACTATAATATCATGAAAATACATAAAATTCTGTTTTAGACATGCCATGTGGTATCTGGTTTGAGGTTAGCATCTTGAGCTAAAGCAAAAAATGGTGGGTAATGTCAACTCTGTTTTTGTCAACTCTGTTATAGTCAACTCTGCTATTGTCAACCCTGCTATTGTCAACTCTGCTATTGTCATCTCTGTTATTGTCAACCCTGCTATTGTCATCTGTGTTATTGTCAACCCTGTTATTGTGAACTCTGCTAATGTCAACTGTTATTGTCAACTCTGTTATTGTGAACTCTGCTATTGTCAACTGTTATTGTCAACTCTGTTATTGTCAACTCTGCTGTCAACTCTGTTATTGTCAATTCTGCTATTGTCAACTCTGTTATTGTCAACTCTGTTATTGTCAACTCTGCTATTGTCAACTCTTATTGTGAACTGC
>CAIGQV010019086.1:1817055-1837694 GCA_903798115.1 Danio jaintianensis
TGTGTGTGTGTGTGTGTGTGTGTGTGTGTGTGTGTGTGTGTGTGTGTATGTGTGTGTGTTATGTCGTTTTAACATCGAGGTGCCCGCTTGGAAATAAGATCTTTTGGACACAGTCATTAAGTTTTCAAATACTAACAATTCTGTGTAAATTTTAATTAATTCTCAAAAAGTTTTCCAAAACCTATATAATTTTTTCTAAAATATTTCTTTGTTTAATTAGTGGCTAATTCAGATGAATTATCACAATGTCACAGTTTTACACTATTTGCTTATTTCTGCTTATTTATTTATTCATTCATTCATTTTCTTTTTCGGCTTAGTCCCTTTATTAATCAGGGGTCGCCACAGAGGAATGAACCGCCAACTTATGCAGCATACGTTTTATGCAAAGGATGCCCTTCCAACTGCAACCCATCACTGGGAAACACCCATACACTCCCATTCACACACATACACTACGGACAATTTAGCTTACCCAATTCACCTATAGCGCATGTCTTTGGATTTGTGGGGGAAACCCACGCGAACACGGGGAGAACATGCAAACTCCACACAGAAATGCCAACTGACCCAGCCGAGGCTCAAACCAGCAACCAGCTACCCACTGCGCCACCACGCCGCCCGCTTATTTATTTATTCAAGCTAAAAAGCCTATAGGTTGATAACTGATGAATTTATGCAAAATCACATTAAGAAATTGAGTTTTCTCTTGAGAGTGGTTCAGAAATAAATAATGTTCAGGTTAGCTGACACTAGATTGGCTGACATAATATTCAATTCTTCAATTCAATTCATCTTTATTTCTATAGCGCTTTTACAATGTAGATTGTGTCAAAGCAGCTTCACATAGAAGATTATAGTGAATTGGAATGGTGTCCGTTCAGTTTTTAGAGTTTAAGTTAAGTTCAGTTCAGAGTGGTTTAATTTTCACTGCTGAGAGTCCAAACACTGAAGAGCAAATCCATCGATGCGCAGCTCTACAGGTCCCGAACCTTGCAAGCCAGTGGCGACAGCGGCGAGGAACGAACTTCACCAATTTGCGAAAGTGAAGGAAAAAAAACCTTGAGAGAAACCAGGATCAGTTGGGCACGACCATTTCTCCTATGGCCAAACGTCTTGTGCAGAGCTGCAGTCTAGGCGCCGGAGGCTGGTGAAGGCTGGACGTCAGAGAAGACTCGTCTTTCACTGGGATCTCACAGGAATCAGTCCTTTTCTCTCCACTCCTCCATGACCACCACAGCAGCTCTAAACTGCTATAAACGATTATACATTGAGAAATATTATTACATTTAAATTTATAAGCCGTTACTCCAGTATTCAGTCTCATATAATCCATCAAAATAAATGTTCAATGTGTTGGTTTTCCCATGAGATTGGCTTGGAAATGTCTGTCAGTCATTTACTATTTTTCAGGTTTGCTTATGCTGAACTGGCTGACATGACTTTGGAAGACAGGGTTGTTGAAAAAGTGATTGACGTTACAAAAGGGTGGAAGTCAACAACATGGCTTTAACCTAAAACAGCACTGTTAAATTGAATTCTTAATCTTGAGCAGCCTTTGAGGAAAAAACTGTAGAAAAAAAATGTTAGTTAAATAAAATGAAAATTGCTATCTAAAATTCAGTATAATTACAAATATGTAGACAGACAGGTAGTCTGTAAACCCAAATAGTTGACTTTACAAGAAAATTGCATGGAAACCTGTTGCATTAAACAAATCAATGTTTGTACATGAGGTGAAACTAAAAACCCATTAGATTAGGTTAGAGTTTGAATTATTTTGGTTTAATTGTTTAAGACATGTGAAAGACACTGTCTGTGTCTGAGGCTGTTTGTCCTGCTTTGAGCTGCATTTCTACCAGTGTTGTCTGAATTTATGGAATTGTGAATGTTGAAAAGTATTTAATCCATTCTGCCATTCCTTCTGGAAGGGACTTCAGTGGTAAAAGTTTTTATTTTCAACATGATTATGATCCACTAATTGCAGTGAAATCCTATTTGGAGAAAGAAAACACAGACTGTCATGAAATGGCCTCCACAGTGTCCAGACCCGAATATTATAGAGGCTGTATGAGATCACCTGGACAGAAAAAGAAAGACATGACACTCTAAACCTAAAGAAGAACTCTGGAAAATGCTAAAAGAAGCCTGATGTTACACAGCACGTTATTTCAGAAAATGTCAGGAGAATTAGAAAAAAAAAGTTCAAGCTGTGCTTGATGCCAAGGGAAGCCACACTAAACATAGATTTTTGCTTAAAGAGGAAATGTTGTGCTGTTGTTGGTTTTTTTTTTTGTACATATTTCCATATTTTCTGCTTGTTTTTAATAAAGAGACTGATTGATTATATATTGTGCAAAAGTCTTAGGCCAACAAAGATCGTATAGTGCTTAGGAGTTTTGCATAGTACTGTTTATTTCTCATATACGTGATAAAGAAGTAACTCATGCCTTTACTGTCAATGTTTAAATAGATTTTAAACATGTTTTTCAATGTTTTTCCGCAGTGTTTTTATGTGCCAAGATGCCAGAAGGACCACTCTGCCGTGCGCGTTCTGATCCAGAATATTTCGGATCACCTGAAGATGCAGCAGCAGGTCAGGTGTTTCCACGATCCCAGCGAGCATCAGGCCAGTATCCTGCTGAAGCGGCTCTACGGCAGCGCTTCACTTTTACACTCGCTCTTCTGGCCCTCCTGCATGTTATCCGGAGGAACGCTCATCATCCTCATGGTCAAACTTACGCAATACCTCTCCATACTGTGTGAACAAATCGACAAAACCCCGAAGTGAAAGCAGACATCGACTGACTCTGTGAGGTAAACGGAGGGAGCTTTTCATTTCTCCTTCAAATGGTTTTTCGGATTCCTGCTGTTCAAGGATTGACCGGAGATTGATGTTAGTCTTCCATGACTAAGCAATATTGTGTCCACAAATCATATCTCTGGAGTGCCGGCGTATGCCACATGGGCTTATAGTGCTTTTGAGATAAAGGTATTAAAAATATAAACAATTATACAATGATATGCAGCTGTTTGACGCAGTGTCTGACATCTTTTGACTAATCTTTTATAAATCATGTATTTGTTGGATAATGTAAATAAATTCAGGGCTCAGTATAAATGAGTACATTTTGAAAATTAATATTTTTTTTATCCATTTCTCAGGGAATATAGGTATATTTTGGTGCATTTGAACAAAACAGATTAATTAAACAGATATATTTATTTAAATAATATTTTAGTCACCAAACATCTTTAGAAATAGAAAGATAATACAATTAAATTCCTCCGAAATATTGAAAAGAAAATTACAAACTACAAAATTTCAACAAAATTTTATACACGTTTTGTTTCTCTTGAATTTTGCTCTTTTTAAATTAACAGGCGACACGGTGACTCAGTGGTTAGCACTGTCGCCTCACAGCAAGAAGGTCGCTGGTTCGAGTCCTGGCTGGGCCAGTTGGCATTTCTGTGTGGAGTTTGCATGTTCTCCCCCGTGTTGGCGTTGGTTTCCTCCGGGTGCTCCGGTTTCCCCCACAGTCCAAAGACATGCGCTATAGGTGAATTGAATAAACTAAATTGGCCGTAGTTTATGTGTGTGAGTGCAAGAGTGTATGGGTGTTTCCCAGTGTTGGGTTGCGGCTGGAAGGGCATCCGCTGCGTAAAACATATGCTGGATAAGTTGGCGGTTCATTCCGCTGTGGCGACCCCTGATGAATAAAGAGACTAAGCCGAAAAGAAAATGAATGAATGATATTTTTATCTAAGGCAGCGCGGTGGCGTAGTGGGTATAGGGCTGTCGCCTCACAGCAAGAAGGTCGCTGGTTCGACTGAATGAATGAATGAATATTTTTATCCATTTCTCAGGGAATATAGGTATATTTTGGTGCATTTGAACAAAACAGATTTATTAAACAGATATATTTATTAAAGTCGAATTTTAGTCACCAAACATCTTTAGAAATAGAAAGATAATACAATTAAATTCCTCCGAAATGTTGAAAAAAAAAAATTACACACTACAAAATTTCAACAAAATTTTATACATGTTTTGTTTCTCTTAAATTTTGCTTTTTTCGTTTTTTTTATTTAATATCTTTCCCTAACATATAAATTTGGGTGTACTAATTTTAGACCGTTATCATAAGTTATTTTATTAGATTAGCTCCAAATTTGACTTCATTACTGACTAATCTAACGTATATGCACAAATATAATATTGTAAAGCTTCCTATAGAAAATATTAATTTAAATGGGAGATTTTTGAGGGATGTACTCATATATGTTGAGCACTGTATATTTAATAATTTAAATAATAAATTACCAGTAATTAATAATACATACAATCTGTTTTTCAAATAACTTTTCAAATATTTCCCAAGTGCTTTTAAACGTAGAGAAGATTTTTTAAAAACATTTTATAAATAATAGTTTTAATAACTCATTTCTTTTGTCTTTGTCATGATGACAGTACAGAATATTTTATTAGTTATTTTGCAGGATACTAGTATTCAGCTTAAAGTGCGATTTAAAGGCTTAACTAGTTTAATTAGTATAACTAAGGTTAATAATAGGCAAGTCATTGGACAACAATGATTTGTTCTTTAGCCAATAATAATAAAAAAATGTTATCAGGGCTAATAAAATTGACGTTAAAAATCATTAAAAAAATTATAAATGGCTTTTTATCTAAAAGAAACAAGACTTTCTCCAGAAGGAAAAAATATTATATGTAATACTGTGAAAATGTCCTTGCTGTGTTAAACATTACTTAGGAAATATTTGAAAAAGAATAAAAATTTCACAAGAGGGCTAATAATTTTGTCTTCATCAGTTTTTGAACAACGGTTTATTACTTGACATATATATATATATATATATATATATATATATATATATTTTTTTTTTTTAAATTTTATTTATGTTCCCTTTATCATTATTTGTGATTGAAAAACCCCCCACTATATAATTTATGTACAGTATTTTAATATTTTATTAAAAATACACATTTTTAGAAATAGTTTTATACAACCTTTCTTACATTCAACTTGAAATGACATTCACAACCCATTTATAGTAGTTCAATGCTTAAAGGGGGCAACACGGTGGCTCAGTGGTTAGCATTGTTGCCTCACAGTTCTCCCAGTGTCGGCGTGGGTTACCTCCAGGTGCTCCAGTTTCCCCCCCAGTCCAAAGACATGCGCTATAGGTGAATTTAATAAACTAAATTGTCCGTAGTGTGTGAGTGTATATGGATGTTTCCCAGTAGGTTGCAGCTTGAAGGGCATCCACTGTGTAAAATATATGCTGGATAAGTTGGCGGTTCATTCCTTTGTGGCGACTCCTGATGAATAAAGGGACTAAGCCGAAGGAAAATGAATGAATGAATAATACTTAGAGAGTTAATTCACCCAAAAACGAGCATTCTGTTATTAATTACTCACTGTCATGTTTTTACGATCCCCTGAGAATATGGGAAAGGTCTCAGGAGATAATAACGATATGAGAGTAATTAATAACAGAATCTTAATTTTTTGGGTGAATTCACCCTTTAGTTTTTTGGCTATTGGTTAACATCACTTGCATAGTGTAGCTGATGGCAGATAAAAAAGAAAATGGTTTTGAGGGGATGTTACTATTTTTGTCATTAAAGTGAATTGATAATTGAAAATTTTTCTGCTCATGCTCCTTTTCCCATATGTAGTTTTTTTCCCTTTTTTGTCAGAACAGTGGCTAAATTCGTACAAATTTCTACGATTACATTTTTTTTGAAACCCCTACCCCACATTGGGGCATCAGTGAATTGTACTAGAATGTATGAATGAGATCGTACAAATTAATAGAATTTAGCCACTTAATCAAAAAGCTATGAATTGCTGTGAGATCACTTTTTTTTCTTTGATTGTTTAGCTTTAATTGTAAATAGCCTGCACACATTGTAAAATAATCACAACATGGAGGCAATAAACCTCCCATTTTGCATTTAGTTTGATGTCCCTGGTTGTTTCTGCCTGTTATTACACTCAAAAAATGACATTTGCTGTTTGTTCAAACGTTGTTAAAATGAGCTGAAACAAAACAATTCTTGAGGCTTTTTGGGGGACAACTTAATTGTTTTATGTTCAATCCATTTAAATTTGTTAAAAACAAATATGTTATCTTAATTCCTTCATGTTGTCCTAACACAAATTGATTGTGTGGAAGCCAGCATTTTTTACAGTGTACATCAGCAATAAAATGATTATTTTCTAAACTATTGTTTTTATTTTTTATTTCTAGACCTTCTTAAAAGTTCATAGTCACATTCATTATATGTGTAAATATGTATATTTACGTATACTTACATAGGTATATGTATATTTACGAATACTTACATATGTATATGTATATTTACACGACATCATCCTTTTCATTTGATCTATTATTTCATTTGACGTATTTGTTAATTTAATTTAATTTAATTTAATTGAATTGAATTGAATTGAATTGAATTTGATGTATTTGTCATAAGATACTCCATGACAATACATGGACTGTGGGCACAAACACACACACACACACATACACACGCACACACACACACACACACACAGGTGGACAGGTGAATAAACAGGTGGACACACACACACACGCACGCACGCACGCACGCACGCACACACACACACACACACACTTAAAAACATGGTTCACAGGGACACTCCATAAGCGTAATGCATATTTTTTACTATATAAAACACTTATTATATGGCCTACCCCTACCCCTAAACCCAACTTTCACAGTAAACGTGTCAAATTTTGAATGTCAAAAGACTCCATTAACCCCATTTAAACATTTGAATTACAGGGACAAAAGGTGTGACCAACTTATTATAGTACAACTAAGTCATATACCCATGTCATTATACAACTTTGTTTGCCTGGAAACCACATAAACCTGTACACACACATAGATTTTTTATTTACTGATAATAACACGTGAAATAATATGCAGCTATTTTTGTGTGTGAGGGGCGGCGAGGTGGCACAGTGGGTAGCGCTGTCGCCTCACAGCAAGAAGGTCGCTGGTTTGAGCCTCGGCTGGGTCAGTTGGCGTTTCTGTGTGGAGTTTGCATGTTCTCCCTGTGTTGGCGTGGGTTTCCTCCGGGTGCTCCGATCTCCCCCACAAGTCCAAAGACATGCGCTATAGGTGAATTGGGTAAGCTAAATTGTCCGTAGTGTATGTGTGTGAATGAGAGTGTATAGGTGTTTCCCAGTGATGGGTTGCAGCTGGAAGGGCATCCGCTGCGTAAAACGTGCTGGATAAGTTGGCGGTTCATTCCGCTGTGGCGACCCCTGATTAATAAAGGGACTAAGCCGAAAAGAAAATGAATTAATTATATTTTTATCCAGGGCGGTGCAGTGGCGTAGTGGGAAGGGCTGTCGCCTCACAGCAAGAAGGTCGCTGGTTCGAGCCTCGGTTGGGTCAGTTGGCATTTCAGTGTGGAGTTTGTGTGTTCTCCCCATGTTCGCGTGGGTTTCCACTGTTCCACAATATTGTGTGTGAATATTGTATAGGTTGTATATTTCTTTGATTTTTTTTCTGTATAGCATTATTTTTCTGCACTGTTGTAGATTTTTGCAAATAATAAATCATGACACAAATGGATTCCTTGTCGAGTTACCATAATCATACACTGAAAAAAATATATATTTTTCTGCTTGTTCAAACTACTTATTTAAAATGAGCTGAACCAACATAATTCTTGAGTTTTTTTTAGGGACGACTTTTTTTATGCTGAATCCACTTAAATTTGTAAAAACAATTAACTTAGTCGTTAACTTAATCGATTTGTGTTTGGACAACATGGAGAAATTGTGTGGATCCCAGCATTTCTTTTTTATAGTGTAACGTTTCACATGTAAGAGAATTAAAACTTCTTTTCAAAAGTTAGCTTTTTTTCTTTTTTTCTGCTCTCAAAAGTAAGTTCCACCAAACGTATAAAAGTTTTTATCATTTTTTGTTAAAAAAAATGTTGTGTAAACATACCCTAAAGCCTACTGAAATGACCAATCACCCAACTGTGTTTATAACTTAAAATGTTTACTGGTTGTTCAAATAGAAGAAACAATCCCAACCATATAAAAGAGCTACAGTCAGGGCATAAGGCACTAACGTTAAAGCGACAGTTCACCCAAAAATGAAATTTACCCACTATTTACTCACCCTCAAGTGGTTCCAAACCTTTATGAGTTTCTTTACACCAAATATTATGAAGAAATGTTATTTTGAAGAAAGTTATAAACCAGTAACCGCTGACATCCATAGTAGGAAAAACAAACGCAACTCATACTCATTCTGAAAACGGAGTCCTATATACATTTCTGGAGAGCGCCAAATATGTCCCAGGAGGTAAATTTTTTGCAGTTTGTTTTCACGAATCCACCAGAGGCCGCTGTCGACTGACTGACTGACTGACTGACTGACTGACCGTTAACTCCACACACCCCCTTCCCTAAACCCAAGGAATAGTGTTTTAAAAAGCACCGATTGACCAGATTTATTTTTTGGCTTTTGTTTTTGTCTTACCTGCTTTCTGGAACCGTTCTTTGCCGGACTCGAACCCCGTCGTCGCAGTCAGCTCTTCTCTGTGTCTCAAGTCCGCCGACGTACGCTGCAAGCCATTGGACAAACTGGTAACAGCGGGAAAGCCGCCCATACGGAGGTATGCGGTCAGCTGCTAGCGCAAAAAGGAACGGCGTCTTACCGCCCCGTATCGTTCGTTTTAAAGACGAAATGCAGCCATTCGTACCTCTGGCCACATAATTCGTGATCTCCAGAAATATATATAGGACTACGTTTTCATAATGAGCCTATGTTGCAACAATACCATGGAAGTCAACAGTTACAGGTTTCATGCTTTCTTCATAATATCTTCTTTTGTGTTCAACAGAAGAAAGAAACTCATAAAGGTTTGGAAAGGTGATTAAATGACTTTCAGGTTTTGATTATATACAGTCCAAATTTACAGTTTAGTGTAAACTATCCTTTTAATTTCATAAGGCATCAAATGAAGCCATTATAACTACTAAATTATAACTACTAAACCATAGTTATTTTCTATTTAAGTGGGTCAAGCTGCTCCACGGGGTCTCCAGACTTGCATCTTAAGAGCCGGTAGATCCTTCCCTCGGTTAGATTATTCTGTTTGTCCAGAAACTCATCCCTACTGGTCTCAGAACAGAGGAAAGCCAGATGCTGGTTGAGTTTCACCAGTCCCACCAGGACGATCCCACCGAACAACATGAGGCTGGGCCACAGCAGGTAATACAGGGCCATTTCAATGTTATATTTCCTCCTGCAGATGGCGTCTTCTGGGTGCGAAGGGCTGAGAAAGCATGTCATGTTTTCCCTTTGCGTAATTAACGCCTGTTTGATGTTACGGGCCTCGGCTTCTTGTACGGTCTTGTTTCGTTGGCATTTGGGAGTGTAGAAACACTGGGAGAAAGAGTTTGTCTAAAATTGAAACAGATATCACAGACATTTCAACACAATTTCATGGCAATTCGTAACTTTATGATTTAGTGGCTAATTCGTATGAATTCAACCTACCGTTATATACATTTCTGGAGAGTGCCAAATACGTCCCAGGAGGTACGTTTTTTTGCAGTTTTTGCTTTCGCGAATCCACCAGAGGCCGCTGTGTAGGCTTTTTGAGATCTCAAATTTCTCTCACGAGTGCCTTTCGCGCCTGCTCTTCCACCAGAGGCTGCTGTCGACTGACTGACTGACTGACTTATCGACTGACCCACCCTCCTCCTTTCCTAAACCCAACCAATAGTGTTTTCCAAAGCACCGATTGACCCGCCCGCCCACCTCCCTAAACCAAACCGACAGTTTTAAAAAGCAATCCAGAAAAAAAAGTCCTCGCCTTATTTTTACAACGTTTTCAGATTTTACCACATTCTCACTCTGTTATTTACTTGTTTATTTTATTTTTTGGCTTACGTTTTTGTCTTACCCACTTACTGGAACTGTTTTTTTGCCAGACTCTAACCCGGTCGTTGTGGTCAACTCCTCTCTGCGTCTCAAGTCCACCGACGTACGCGGCGACACACTGGACAAACTGGTAACAGCGGGAAAGCCGTCCATACGAAGGTAAGCGGTAAGCTGGAAAGCATGAAAAGGAACGGTGTCATACTGCCCGTAGTGTTCGTTTTAAAGATGAAATGCAGCCATACGTTCCTCTGGCTACATAATTCGTGATCTCCAGAAATGTATATTGGGCTACGTTTGCAGAATGAGCCTATGTTGTATGAATTTGTACGATCCCATTTGTACATTTAAGTACAATTTGCTTATCGATTGGGTTCAGGGGTGGGGTTTGGTGCCATGCCTCTTTTTAAAAATCGTATATTTTTATACGACTGAACTTGCATGAATTCATAGGAATTAGCCACTAAATTGGAAAAACGTAAAATAGTTACGTTTCCTCGTAAGATTAGACTGGACATTTGTATGGTAACTCACTTTTGGATAGAAACGCAAATTATATATGCTTTAAAACACATCTTTGTGTGTAATTTGGAACGATATGTTTGATCTTAAAATTATTTTCATTTGGAAAATCTTACTGCTGCATATCCCTATTAAAGAAGTAGTAAAAGAAACAAAGATTTGTTGTAAAAAACACTATTTCTATTAAATAAATTACAATTAATTTCAACATAACTTGTCATAAATCTGGCATAAACATGATTGCCATTATAATTGTGTCATGAATATTTTGACGATAAAATTAAAAGTTATTAAAAGTGTCAGCTTTTTAAAGCGTTTACAAACATTTAATGAAACATTTAATGAGAATTCATGTAATTGAGGTCAAGAAAAATATTAATGATGCTGTTATAAAAATTATGACACACTTATAATAGCCTCATGACAGTCATGCTTATGATGAATCTATGACAGGTTATGTTGGTAATGTCAAGTTTTCATGACAAAGACATCTCAAACAATGTCACTTTTGCATTTAAATTGACACAACAAGTGAAGTGAAGTGAAGTGAAGTGTAGTGTGGCCAAGTATGGTGTCCCATACTTGGAATTTGTGCTCTGCATTTAACCCATCCAAGTGCACACACACAGTTAGTGAACACACACATACCGTGAACACACACCCGGAGCAGTGGGCAGCCAGGCTGCGGCGCCCGGGGAGCAGTTGGGGGGAACGGTGCCTTGCTCAAGGGACTCACCTCAGTCGTGGTATTGAGGGTGGTGGAGAGTGCTGGTCATTCACTCCCCCCACCCCCAATTCCCGCTGGTACCGAGTATTGAACCAGCAACCTTCGGATCACGAGTCCAACACTCTAACCACCAGGCCACGACTGCCCCTAAAGCTAATGGCATTTAATGATAGTTGTCATAAACATGCATAACATCTCCTTCAGATTAAAAATGACGTGTTATATCATGTTTATAAAGGTTTCATGAAAGTCTAATGAACATCACTTTAAGTAAAGTGCTACCAATTTTTTTGTAATGGCAGATTCTTAAATCAGTAGTGTTGCCACAATATACATGTTTTATACATTTTACACTTTCTTAAAATAAAGAAATATATCAATAAAAAATAATTTGTGTATAGAATTTTTGTAGTTTATTATTATTATTATTGTTACAAAGTTAAAATGCAAATGTGCTGTTTTTGTAGAATTACTTTAAAGCTATACTGTCTTCGTTTCTTCATTTTTTGAAGAACACAGAGTCAGCAGTGCTGTCTGAGATCTGAGAGGTGAGTTTTTTGTTTATTTTAAGGCTACGTCTACACCAATCCAGATAAATTTAAAAATGGTGTTTGCGTCTTCCACACTAAAACGACTGAAAACGCTGTGTCGTTTGTGTACTGCACATGCGCACAGATGTAATATGCTTTTGCCTGCATCATATCAGCCTGGCGTTTATTTACTTTCCGTTTCTTTGAAATGTAGCAGCAAGATGTCACAACTACCATCTGCTTCTGCCACTGAACAACTGGTCCTAGTAAACATTCCGTGTCCTTTTAAGAGAGGCAATATGGAGCATGTACAAACTGACATTATTTATTCATTCATTTTCTGACATTAATCTTTAATAAAGCTGTCAAAATGGACAGCATCCAAAACATCTGCTTTACAATGTCTTTCACCATGTTGAATTGGTCACATGACTGCATCACATGACTTACATGCATCATCATTTTCTAAAGCGTCACACTGCAACATGAAAACAGCATTTTCAAATTGATTCAGTTTGAACAGCGTTTTTTTTTTTTTTTTTTCCCTAAAAACGCAGTGTCAGTGTGGACCGAAAGCCGAAATGAAGAGAAAAAAATTCATTTTTAACGAAAATGTATTAGTATGGACATGACTTAACATACCACTAACTTAGTTCTTCTAAAAGCAACTCACATAGTATTATAATAATGTTTCATTTAATTCTAATTGTGCAATTCATTAGATTATTAGGGCTAAAAATATAAAAAAACAACAACATAGATCCATACAATCAGGGTGTTGAAATAAAACCAAAATTTCACCTCTCAGATCTCCGACAACACCGCTGACTCTAAACAGGAAGAGGAAGCAGCTGGGATTGTCACTTTTTTGGGTTCCCCGACACATTTCTGTTACATGTGTGCTATCTGAAGTACATTTCTGTATTGCAGATGAGAATTTATGTGCATGTGTTGTCACCAGTGTTGGGCACGTTCCTTTAAAAGAGTAATTAGTTATAGTTACTAGTTACTTCTCACAAGTAGTAACTGAGTTACATAATTATAAAAGTAACTAATTACCACCGAAAGTAACTATTGCGTTACTTTAAAAAAAATCTAAGTTGTCAAATGACTGTAAAATAAATATAAAACATTGTACACTAATCTACACTATTTTAATGCTGCTGTGGGACAATGTGAGAGACAACGGCAGCTTGTCCTCAACTATATATCTAGATATTATTTTGCTTAATTCTGTCTGAGTAATAAATGTTTGCGGTGGAGAAATATTACGTTTTATTTGCTTTGACGTCGTGGCTTCGTCTCCTCCTTTGGTAGCAGAGCTCACGTTATCATCTGTGTAGCCACTAATGTTGTGGCGGCATGTGACGACGTGAGGTGCTTCATTAGATTAGAATTACTTGTCACCGACGAACTTTTTTTCCTGGGCATAAGTTGCACGATACATAAACATTCTTGCCTTTCACCTCAATGAGGGAAAAGTAGTGCTTATATTTCCAGTTTGCAAACGCTACCTTTGAACTTGTTGGATTTGCCATCGTTCTGTCTTCTGGTCATTGGTGTGTGCCACTGACTGTGCGTGTACTTGTGTTAACACCTGCCCTACTCTGCCTCTGATTGGTAAATGATGGAAATGTACTCTATCTAAGCCAATCATCACGTTCTAAATTACACCACATTCACGTACACCAATTATCATCACTGGTTGGTTATGTGTCCCGCCCCAGCCCCGGCCCGAACACACACACACACGCACATACGCACACACACGCACACACACACACACACACACACACACACACACACACACCCCAGAGAAAGAGAGGTCCTATGGCTGAGAGAGACGCTGCTCGCATGAAAACGGATTCAGTGTTCTCTATTATAGTAACGCGCATTTTATTGTCAGGAACGGTAACGGCGCTGTAACGGGGGAAACAGTAATTCATCTAATTACTGTTACTGATAAAAGTAACGTCGTTTATTTATAGCACCGTTATTACCATCACTGGTTGTCACATTGATGAATGTGTTAATAATGTGTGTGAATGTGTGATGTGTGAAAAACACTGATAGCTGATACCTTTAGCCTGGAATTCACAGCGTCTTCATCATAGTAAAGTTGAAGCGAGGATGTTTTTTCAGAAGTTGTGATATTTACCAAAGCACGCAGGCATTTGAAGTTAACAATGCCACGACAGTCCATCACTTCATCTGACAAATCAATCTGCACCAGTGAGCAGTTCACAGAACTTATCCAATCACTGTTGCAAACACAAAACATTAAATGGTTTATTATGGTGAATGTTTACAATGCTTGATATGAAATACACAAAAAAAAGATACTTTAAACCGATTAAACTTTTTTTTTTTTTTTTCATTCATTCATTCATTTTCTTTTTGGCTTAGTCCCTTTATTAATCTGGGGTCGCCACAGCGGAATGAACCGCCAACTTATCCAGCATATGTTTTACGCAACGGATGCCCTTCCAGCTGCAACCCATCACTGGAAAACATCCATACACACTCATTCACACTCATACACTACAGACAGGAGCACCCGGAGGAAATCCATGCGAACACGGGGAGAACATGCAAACTCCACACAGAAATGCCAACTGACCCAGCCAAGGCTCGAACCAGCGACCTTCTTGCTGTGAAGCGATCGTGCTACCCACTGCGCCACCGTGACGCCCCTGTTTTTTTTTTCTCAAAATATAATTTTACTTTGGTGCAAACATTTTTCAAGTAAAAAATTACATTCACACAAAGTCAAAATATTGTTCACTATAAAGACACTAAATATTGTTTTTACTTTGGTACAACATAGTTTTTTTAATGGAAAAACCTTTTTTACCCTAATATCAAAGTATAATTTTGCTTTTGGCCAACCTAATAAAAGTCATTTGTTAAATCTAAATTTATAAATTTCCCTCAAATGACAGTTTTGGTTGAAACGGAAAAATTTAATATTAATCAAAACATTTATTCTCCCCAAGGAAAAAAAAATACATTGACTCAAAGGTAAAATTATTTTTATAGACCATGAATTAATTGAATTACTTTGGTTCAACTTAAAATCAAAATGCAAGTAAAATTGTACTAAACAGTAATAAATACATAGTATGGCTATAAATGTCACGATAGAAATACATAAAAACTGAGTAGCACAAAAGCAGTACCTTTTTTAATGTGGCCACATGACATGAAAACTGTTGGTTTAAAGTACTACTTTGAGAAAAAACTAATGCTTTTAATTTTTCCTAGCGGGTTTGTTTTTTGTTTTAAGGCAAATTGAATAAAACAGGTTAAAATCAGAAACCATATTTTATTCACTTAAGCAATATATGAATGCACTTTGAAAAAAGTGAAACTATGCCTTTCATTCACTGTATGAAATGCAACATGCGCAGAAAAATATCAGTCACGGTAACTTTTACTTTAGATATATCCATATTATGTGTAGTTATAATCAACAAAATGCTAAATTAGCCGCAGCAAGATAAAAAAAAAGCAATGTTATATTAGAAATATATATATATATATCAAATTAAAATTCTTTCACTGAATGCCATTAACCACATTACAATCATCTTTTCTATTACAGCTCATTAGACTTAGAGTTTTGTCACATAAATAATTTCTGAACAATACTAGTCCAAGATACAACTATTTGAATATCTGGAATCTGAAGTTTAAAAAAAATCTAAATAATGAGAAAAAACACCTTTTTAAGTTCTTAGCAATGCACATTACTAATCAAAAATGGAGTTTTGATATATTTACAGTTTTAAATCGTGTTTAAAACACACTCAAAAACTTTTGATGATGACTTTCGATGCTTGTTCAAACTACTTATTTAAAATGAATCGAAACAACACAATTCTTAAGTTTTTTTTGGGACTACTTAATCGTTTTATGCTCAATCCACTTAAATTTGTAAAAAAAAAAAAATTATGTTAACTTAATCGATTTGTGTTGGGACAACATGTAGGAATTTTGTGGAACCCAGCATTTTTTTACTGCACTGTAAAAAGCAATTACTTAAAAAAGTGAGTAAACCCATTGCCTTTAAAATGACAAGTTGATTTTACTTTAAAAAAGTGAAATATTTCTGTTAGTATTGTTACCTTTACTCAATTTTTTTTATAATTATGCACATAGTTCAATTCATTTCAAGTTTATTTGAATAGCGCTTTGTATAGTTCATTTACTTAATCATTTTAAGGCAGTGTTTACTCAATTTCTTAAAGTAAAGTCAACTAATCGCTTTTTACAGTGTGTATTCTAATGATGTTTGGCATAAAATAAAAATCAATCATTTTGACCCACTCAATGTATTTCTGGCTATGTCAAAAAACAACAATACTCGCGCAACATAAGACTGATTTTGTGGTCCTGGGTCACATTTATTTATAGTGATCATTTATAATCATTTTTATCATCGTAATAGTTATTAGCAACTGTTGTTTTTATTTAAGTATCATCAAACTGACGGGCTGTGTAGTGCTGAAACGAACCTATGGATGCACGGTTTGACCATCAAGATTCCCACCATCAGGTACATGAGGATGGAACAGGTCATCATGAGGAAGCCCAGGAGGATGGCTCTGTCTTCTCCAACACTGGAGTCTGGGATTTGAGCCCGGGCTTTCTCGTTGCACTTCAACTCCCTCTCTTTCCTCCAGTTCCCCCCAGAATCTTGCAGCTGGGCCTGCTGGTGGATAGCATCCCTGAGAAACAGCCGGAGAATAACTCACTTACTACACTTCATTTCATCACCAATGTATATGGGTTGTTGACATGACGTGTTGTCATCATTTAAAATGCAGTAAATGGTTAAACATTTCATTTTAAATTAGTAAAATATTAGTAAAATAATAGAAAAGCTTAAGAAATATATTTACACATTCACATGAGTAAATAAATAGACTCAATGATGGGCTAAAGATCTGTGGAAATCTGCAGATTTCTAGGCACACAGATTCCGTGTGGGCCTAATCTGAGGTCACTGTAAAAAAATAGTGCAGCTTGAATACTTGGTGGTGCAACTGTGTGAAAAAACATGAAAGGAGCTGTAAGGGGCCGCTGGTCCGACTGACTGACAAACTTTTACAAATACACCTGTTGGTCTTAAAGTGCTCGAACCCCAATAACTGCTGCTTGCAGCTCTATATATATACACTCACCGGCCACTTTATTAGGTACACCTGTCCATCTGCTTGTTAATGCAAATTTCTAATTAGCCAATCACATGGCAGCAACTCAATGCATTTAGGCATGTAGACATGGTCAAGACGATCTGTTGCAGTTCAAACCGAGCATCAGAATGGGGAAGAAAGGTGATTAAAGTAACTTTGAATGTGGCATGGTTGTTGGTGCTAGACAGGCTGGTCTGAGTATTTCAGAAACTGCTGATCTACTGGGATTTTCACACACAACCATCTCTAGGGTTTACAGAGAATGGTCCGAAAAAGAGAAAATATCCAGTGAGCGACAGTTCTGTGGGCGCAAATGCCTTGTTGATGCCAGAGGTCAGAGGAGAATGGCCAGACTGGTTCGAGCTGATAGAAAGGCAACAGTAACTCAAATAACCACTCGTTACAACCGAGGTATGCAGAAGAGCAACTCTGAACGCACAACATGTCGAACCTTGAGGCGGATGGGCTACAGCAGCATAAAACCACACCGGCTTCCACACCTTTCAGCTAAGAACAGGAAACTGAGTCTATAATTCGCACAGGCTCACCAAAATTGGACAATAGAAAATTGGAAAAATGTTGCTTGGTCTGATGAGTCTCAATTTCTGCTGCGACATTCGGATGGTAGGGTCAGAATTTGGCATCAACAACATGAAAGCATGAATCTATCATGCCTTGTATCAACAGTTCAGGCTGGTGGTGGTGTTGTAATGGTGTGGGGGATATTTTCTTGGCACACTTTGGGCTCATTAGTACCAATTGAGCATCGTTTCAACGCCACAGCCTACCTGAGTATTGTTGCTGACCATGTCCATCCCTTTATGACCACTGTGTACCCATCTTCTGATGGCTACTTCCAGCAGGATAATGCGCCATATCATAAAGCGTGAATCATCTCAGACTGGTTTCTTGAACATGACAATGAGTTCACTGTACTCAAATGGCCTCCACAGTCACCAGATCTCAATCCAATAGAGCACCTTTGGGATGTGGTGGAACGGGAGATTCGCTTAATGGATGTGCAGCCGACAAATCTGCAGCAACTGCGTGATGCTATCATGTCAATATGGACCAAAATCTCTGAGAAATATTTCCAGTACCTTGTTGAATCTATGCCATGCGGATTAGGGCAGTTCTGAAGGCAAAAGGGGGTCCAACCCGGTACTAGTAAGGTGTACCTAATAAAGTGGCCGGTGAGTGTATATATTTAATATTTGTATATTTTTATATTATACTTAGAATAAATGCCATAGAGTAGTTTGCAGAACAAAAACATTGCTCACATGAAACTGTCAAACAGTAAAATAAGGTGAAACTATTTTTCAATATTTTAATAATTGTAACTTTTTCTAATGTGATTCTAATTGTAGCATTTTGACAGTGTACTTATTTTAAGCCGTATTAATGCAATTTTTACACTCACAAAAGTGTACTGTCTTTAAAGACTTTATGATCTGTGCATGCAGCTTTTCAAATATACTTTGAAGTACACTGCTATTTCACATTTAAAACAGTTAATCACTCTTATTTTTTAACAAAGAGCAAATGTATGGATCAACATGAGAGTGACAGGTTTGCAATTTTGGGTGAAGTTTCCCTTTAAGGTGTAAATGTCTCTTTATTTATCTTGATATAATGTAAAACAACAACAACACGGGGCTAGGTTTGAATTATGATTAAAGAAGAGTTTTAATTGAAACAGTTGTCAATGGTGATTCATAATTTATATATTTGGGAAAACAAAATTAATACCTGTGACTCCTGATGACACATTGAGGTCTTACGAAGAGAAACAATCAATCTGTGCAAGAATCTGAAATCTGAACATTATTTATAACTATATTAAAATTAATCCACAGCTTCATCGAATGGAAAATGATTATTTCACTGGACCCCATAACATGCATAAAAAAAATGGATGAATTTAAATTTAAATCCGACCTTAGATTTCCTAACAATATGAACACAGTAGCTTCTTCTGACTTTGCAAATAAAATACATCAATATATAAAAGATTTACGAATGTTGCATCAGTTAATTCAAAACTATAATTAGTTTAAGCTTTACGCCATTTGCTAACAACAATCCTAACTTAGAAAACATTGATGCCGTGTTATAATTGTAAAATATCATCACAAAATCCTTATCTCATCTCAACTATTGACTATTAGCTTCATTAATCAAGCCTGAGGCGGTAGATCTGATCTCCATACGTACCGCATGTGTCGCCGCCGCGCACCCTGCAGGGTGATGTTAACAGGAACACTGAAAGACCCCCGAGGGGACTGATTCAGCAGCATTTCTGTCTTACTAAGTAACCCTTAACTGGGTTACAGCACAAAATTAACACAACGCTGACCCCACTTTGACAAGGTCAATGTCCCATACATCTAGACACAGAACCAGCGTGCAGTTTGGCCATCAGACATGCAGTGCACAACAGAGTGCACTTAAGGGATTGTTTTCTTCGCATCCAGATGAGATCAGCGGAATATTTTTCCTCTCCTGAACTGGGAGGTCACAGAGGGTTTCTATAGGAACCCCTACAGCCAGACCATAATTATGTCTCATGGGACTGTAAACACAACAGACTTTTTTTTTTTTCTACATTTGACCTGAACAAAACAATAAAGTGCATGAAATTGTGTAATTTTGATATGGAAAACCTTTGGTAACACTTTATAATAACTGCACACTATGAGTCATTTACTAATCCTTGGCTAGTTAATAATTTGCTAAGCATTAACTCTATATTAATAGACATTAGTAAGCAGTTTATAATTACAGCTACAAATGCTGTATTCCTGTAATGTGCTTGATTTTCATACTTTGTTAAAGATGAATTGTTCATTAATAAAGCATTATTTACAAACCAGTTATTAAGGAGTAGCTGCTTTTTAAGATGATTCAGAATAAGCAAGTAAATGATTAATAAAGTATTCAAAATGAACATTTATGCATCTTATTTTTCAGAACAGAACAGCAGCTACGCTAAATATTTTATTTATTCTCTATTTCCACCTGGGGATACTCATCCTCTAGAGATTATGCAGCACCATTGATGCGATCCAAGACTTGTGAAGAAATGATGCGAGCATGAGACTGATTCCTGCAAGACCACAGTAACAGACAAGTCTTCGCATTGATCCTGTGAGCCAGCCTGAACACCCGCCGGTGACCTACTCACACCTGCAGTTCTCCATGATGGACGTCCAGCGTTCTCCAGCCTCCGGCACTTAGACTGCAGCTCCGCACAGGAAGTTTGGCCAGAGGAGAAATGGTCATGCCCAACTGAGCCTGGTTTCTCTCTAGGTTTTTTTTCCTTCACTTTCGTCAATTTGTGAAGTTTGTTCCTCGCCACTTTCACCACCGGCTTGCTTGGTTTGGGATTTGTGGAGCTGTGCATCGATGGATTTGCTGTTCCAGCAGTGAAATTTAAACCACACCGAACTAAACTAAACTGAACTAAACTAAACTGAACTTCAACTCTGAAAACTGGACTGACACAGTTTCAATTAACTAGAACTTCTATGTTAAGCTGCTTTGACACAATCTACATTGTAAAAGCGCTATATAAATAAACATGAATTTAATTATTTTTCAGGCATACAGTAAAACGTTTTACTGCTTACTAATGTTTTTTATATATATATATATATATATATATATATATATATATATATATATAT
>CAIGQV010019086.1:1847143-1863870 GCA_903798115.1 Danio jaintianensis
CATTCATTCATTCATTCATTCATTCATTCATTCATTCATTCATTCATTCATTCATTTTCCTTCGGCTTAATACTGGGAAACACCCATACACTCTCACATTCACACACATACACTACTGCCAATTTTGTTTATTCAATTCACCTATACTGCATGTCCTTCTTGCTGTGAGGCGACAGTGCTAACCACTGAGACACCGTGTCGCCCTCGAATAAAACATTTGCGAATAAATCACCGTTGCCATCCAACGAGTCCATGAGAACAAAATCATCACTTCCAGAGAAAACTTTCCACCATTTTTGTTATCACATGATCTGTTGAAGCAAAATCACATGACTTTTTTGATGCGCATGCTGGAATTTATTCTGTAAATGCGTTTCCATCGTAGTGTAAGTGAATTTTTTCTTATCAGATAAAAAGTTTATCCTACTCAGTTGTGCGCATCATTTTTTTATGCACATTTTCAAAATTTATGCGCATCTTGGCATTTCCATCCAGGGTTTTTTCATGCAATATTTTAAAGTCCTCATAAGAATAGGTGGATGGAAACGCAGGTAGTGTCAAGAAACCATAACACCACCAGTTGACGGAAATGAACACACCTTGGGAGAAAACAGTTCTCCTCTGGCCAAAGGTAAAAGGGGCAGAGCTGTAGTCTAAAAGACATTGGAGGGCTTGAGAACGATGAGCATCTGTCGTGGAGAAGGTGCAGGTCCAACTAAGTCACCAAGAGGGCGTTCAGACTAGCCGACGGGACCTATGCAGAAATTCGTCCATCACTGTAGTCTTTGCAGGATTCAGTCTTGTGCTCTTCTCATTGATGACCATGACAATCTGTTCTGGATACATGGCAAATCCAAGATTAGATTAGATGAGCATATAGTAGATGCCTTTCAAGTTACAATTACAGATTAAACAAGTTGCTCATTCGTGCGGAAGCATCTATGCTAATAAACATTTTGAATGCAACCTAAAGTATGTACATATTGACATAAATATTTAACAACACTATCAAACTGGAGGGTTTCCTAAATGATCATTATCCACCATTAGGCGAAAAACCTAGGACTAATTACAAAAGTAGTTCTTTTTTTCATTGCGAATGATGCCAGACTTGGGACATGGAGTGGACCGGACTGGGGTTCAAGTCCTGCGAAAGACGGTTCCAGAAGCTAGGTAAAACAACCAGAATGACGTTGAGATGGTCAGAAATGTAAACAGCACCTTCTGGTGGATTTTACGAGAAATTGCACGTATGAGAAAACGTACCCCAGTAATGTATTTGAGATTGTCAAAAATGTGCACGCCGGCCTCTAGTGGGTTTATGAAAACAAAAACTTCCAGAAGACATAATCCAGGGTACATATTTCTCGGTTCTCAAAAATGTAGCCTTGGGCACATATTTCTAATGAGCCTGGATTGGAGAAAGAAAGAAAGAAAGAAAGAATGTTGTTCTTTCATCAGGTATTGGAGCTGGAGCTGGATCCTCCATTTTTGGGTTCCTCACACGCACTACTCTCCCTGATGAGCGAGCTAGAGTCTTTGCTGCTGTCATGGCATGTCGTCAGGCTGGACTTCTGATTGGTGAGTCTGTAATCCACCATGTGCATGCTATTAATCCACGTGTGTATTACATTTATTATTTTGATGTACATTTTTACTTGCAGGTCCTGCTTTCAATATCTTTCTAAGGTTGTGTGATTTCAAACTGGGTCCATTCATAGTTAATAAATACACCTCACCTGGGGTAAGTCTGTTTTGGGTCATCTCTTATAAATGTAATCCCCTTCTTAACCAATGATTTATAGCACATTATGACTGATGCAGTTAAGAGTGTGTATGTGGTCACACTGTACATTTTTGGGATTTTACCTGAATGTAACACATCTAATTCAGCTCCTGAAAAGACCTGAAATGGTTGCATCAGATCAGAAGTTTATGGAGACATCCAAAATGAGAGATTCTGGGGCTGTGTTATAAATGTCCATAATTCAGTCTGAAATTACAGGAAGGAAAAGTATTTTGGAGTAAAGAAAATGGAGCCATTTTTCAAAGGATGAGGAGACAAACATATACTGGCAACAAAACAAATAGTACTATTTTCACTCTGTAAAAAAAAATCCGCTAATTAAGTGTCCATATTTTTTTGATTCATGGGTCTTTTCTGTTTGTTTATCTGTCGACTTTTGATGTTGAAAATTCAACTCTGCAGTTTAACATAATTACTTTGAAACAATTAATATTATATAAGAAGTAATATACACACACATATATATATATATAGAACTAAGTCTGTAAGATAATAAAAACAACGCAGGCTCATTGTGGATACGTACCTCTGTCTACCTAATTGAGACATGGAGCTGAGTTGACTGCGACGACGGGGTTCAAATCCGGTGAAGAATGGTTCCAGAAACCAGGTAAAGCAAAAAAAATAAATAAATAAACAACAGACTAAAAACGTGTTGAAATCACGTGGCCATGACTGCTTTTCTTTTTCTGGATTGGTTGGGTTTAGGGACGGGGGTGGGTGGGTCAGTCGGTCAGACAGTCAGTCAGTCAGTCAGTCAGTCAGTCGACAGCAAGCTGGCCTGGTCGGCTGAAGTGTATATTGCGCCCTCTGGTGGATTTATGCAAGAGGAGGATGAGTGAGAGAAATTTGAGATCATCAAAAAACATACACAGCGGCCTCTGCCAGATTTGCAAAAACAAAAACTGCGAGCAGACGTACCTCCAGTTACGTATTTTGTTGTCACACAGAAATGTAGACCTGGATACGTATCCGTAATGAGCCTGGGTTGAATAAAAAACTACTGGCAGTTTATTACGATGTTTTTGTACTACAATATACAACACCAACCAAGACAATATATCACTTCAAACTATGATAAATGTCAATAAAAATCCCTTTTTCAAACCTTATAACATAAAAAGTTGTTGAAAGAAAGATCAAGGTCCTATTATGCAGTTCAAAAGCATAACACATGGGGTGGAAAAACTCTAAATTTACGGATATTTTTTATAGCGCATATCTTGAAAATATATATAATCTTGCATATTGGATAAGACTTTGCAGTAAGGTTCCATTGGTTAACATTATTCATTCATTCATTTTCCTTTCGGCTTAGTCCCTTTATTAATCTGGGGTCGCCACAGTGGAATGAACTGCCAACTTATCCAGCATGTTTTACGCAGCGGATGCCCTTCCAGCTGCAACCCATCACTGGGAAACATCCATACACACTTATTCACACACATACACTATAGACAAATTTAGCTTACCCAAAGCGCATGTCTTTGGACTTGTGGGGGAAACCGGAGCACCCAGAGGAAACCCACGCGAACACGGGGAGAACATGCAAACTCCACACAGAAATGTTAACTGACCCAGCCGAGGCTCGAACCAGCAACCTTCTTGCTGTGAGGCGATCGTTCTACCCACTGCGCCACCACTGCGTCAGCTACAATAGCTTAGTAGAGTAAAACATGTACCTTAGATAAATTTAACAACAAATAAAAGTGTATTGATGTAATAAACGTGTTGCTTATTAGATACTGCAAGTTAGCAAATGTTAACTAATGACATTTATCTGTAATAAAATATACAGATAAAAATCTAATTGGAGCAAATCTCAACATTTCTTTTAATGGCCCAGCTCTTCATGTGTGGGATGTGGCTGCTCATGCAGTTTGCTGTCATGGGTCTGTACTGGGACATCCCACCGCTGGATTCCTTCCCTGAGCAGCAGATGCCCCTCAGAGAGGTCAGAGGGGAAGAAGATGAGCCCCTCATGAGTCTGGAGGACGACGACAGGACGGCGGTAGCGGATTCGTACGGCTCGCTCAATCCAGAACAGACCGAGACCCAGCTCTCATCCCAAATCCCACCATCTCCTCCTGATTCCCCTCCTCCAGACACCTTGGATCCCTTTGAAAACTTCAGCGCCAGTCGAGGTGAAGTCCACCATTCATTGTCATACGCTGCTCTTGTTGTTGTTTTTGGCAGAGAGCTGGTGCGGCATCAATTCATTCTTTGTAGCATCTGAGGTGCTAATCTGAGAGAGTGGCGATCTGAAAACACTTTATTGATCGCCCCGTTCTGTCTTTGCTCTTGGATTGTAGAGTATATGTGTGTGTGTAGGGTAGTGTCCTAATTATATTCAATCCTGTCTTGGCAGCATCGCCAAGCCTGATATCTGTAGCTCTCCATCTCTCTCTTTTTTTTCTGTAGAGTTTCTGAGGGAGGAGGTAGTGGTTCTTCTCACGGCTCAGTTCATCACTCTCTTCAATCAGACAGCACTCGAGGTAAAAGTCGACAATTGCATCATATTTTGTCAGGACTGCACTGGAGGCAGTTTTGGTTCACTTGTTACCAGATGGCCAAAGAGGATAAGAACTCTTTAGCAACTTCACCCAGAAAGGATTTTTTGTGTGTGTGTGTTTAAATGACATCTGAAAGACGTCCAAACATATAGAGTTCTTGGGTAAATTAAAAAATCAAACAATACAATAGTCCAAAAATAGACTGGTCATCAAATAGACAGGAATGAATGATTACATGACAAGTCTGTCTAAGCTCTCGAGGTAAAAGTCGACAATTGCATCATATTTTGTCAGGACTGCACTGGAGGCAGATTTAGTTTGCTTGTTACCAGATGACTAAAAAGGATAAAAACGCTTAAGCAACTTGACCAAGAAAGCGATTTTGTGTTTATGTGTTTAAAAGACATCTAATAGATATCCAAACATAGAGTTATTGGGTAAAACAAGGCTACATTTAAAAAATCTAACAGATATCTAACAATAGTCCAAAAATAGACAGAAATGAATGATTTCACATATGAAGTCTGTCTAAGCACTTAAGGTAAAAGTCGACAATTGCATCATATTTTGTCAGGACTGCGCTGGAGTCAGTTCTGGTTAGCTTGTTACCAAATGACCAAAAAGAGATAAAAAACTCTTTAGCAACTTGACCCTGAAAGCATTTTTGTGTGTGTTGAAATGACATCTAATAGATGTCCAAACATGAAGTTCTTGGGTAAAACAAGCCTAAATTTGAAAATCTAACAGATATCTAACAATAGTCTAAAAATAGACTGGTCATCAAATAGACAGGAATGAATGATTACATGACAAGTCTGTCTAAGCACTTGAGGTAAAAGTCAACGATTGGATAATATTTTTGTCAGGACTGCACTGAAGGCAGTTTTGGTTAGCTTGTTACCAGATGACCAAAGAGGATAAGAACTCTTTAGCAACTTGACCCTGAAAGCATTTTATGTGTATTTCAAGAGTTCACACTTAGCTGATGATTTATCATAAGCTTGTTTGGCATGCTGTCCTGGGAGAGGCCAGGGCTCCCTCCCATTCGCAGGGTGAGAGGGGAGATTGAGCTCAGGTAGATCTCAAATACGTCCCGGCTGATGTGGCTAAGGTGAACTTCTTTGAGAAGGAAAGATACTGATAGACAAAGTGCCCTTTTGGCTTAGTCTATTACATATGACGTATATCTTTGGATGGTGGGAGGAAACCCGGGAACCCGAGGGAAACCCACGCGCACACGGAGAGAACATGCAAACTCAGCACAGAAACACCTACCGGTCCGGCGAGGACCCTAGCCGGCGGTGTTCTTGCTGTGGGGCAACAGTGCTAACCACTGGACTGCCATTCTGCCCAGTCTAGGAGAAAGAAGGGGGAGGAAAAGGGGTTTCTTCCAGACAAAGATAAATGTGGAATGAAGATTGTGGTTATTTATAGTAACTTAGGAATCATACGATTGGAGGATCATGATTAGCTAATGCAGGACCGGCTGTGGTAAATTATAAGCACGTGATCCTCTCGAAATTAGTTTATAAATAAATTAATAGATAATAAATCTAATAGATGTCCAAACATGGAGTTCTTGAGTAAAACAAGCCTAAATTTGAAAATCTAAATATCAAATCCTTGACAGCAAGACTTGAATTCACTGCACAACTTAAAATCTATAAACTATAATAATAATATAAATGAGAGCATCAAATTTTACACTAAATAACTGGGGATCACACAACACCAGACTTTCAAGTCGTTCCGATCACAACAAATGACAATAAAAACAACCTGCGTTCTAAAACTGGCTTACAATATCAAAGTGTTTTACATCATCCGACTGCATGGAGTCATAATCTGGGTTTCCATTACCCTGTGATAATGAACATTTTGAAGTATTGAATGAGAAACAATCATGGAAAAATGGCAAACTTTAAATTAAAATCCAGCAAGTTATGCTCACTTTGTCAGACCAGATTCTCCCCTCTCACATGCACTGGTTTCCTGTATGGTCTCCGTCTGGTCTCTGTGTCTGGTTCTCCGCATTCCTGGTTCCCTGTCTGGTCTCCGTGTCTGCTTCTCCTCGTTCCTGGTTCCCTGTATGGTCTCCGTCTGGTCTCTGTGTCTGGTTCTCCACATTCCTGGTTCCCTGTCTGGTCTCTGTGTCTGGTTCTCCTCGTTCCTGGTTCCCTGTATGGTCTCCGTCTGGTCTCTGGTTTTCCTCGTTTCTGGTTTCCTGTCTGGTCTCCGTGTCTGGTTCCTTCCGCTCCTGGTCCCCTGTCATTCTCCTAGAAGCATCATTCATTCAAGCCATCTCCGAAATCTCTGTCTGCAATCTGTTTCATGTCATTCTGTTTACCTGCCATCCTTAACCCAATAAACTGTATAAATACTTACCACTCTGGTTCCACATCCTTTTGTGACACACTTGAGGTGGTTTAGAACTTGTGCAGGGACTTGTGTGAATAATGGGAAATGGAAACGAATTTGCCAAATTAACTTTGATGTAGCAAACAATACACGCATGTGACCAATCAGCTGTCTGTTGTTTAGCTTTGGTTACTACAATACTACAGTCAGCCACTCTAACAACTTGATGGAAACATGTTTGATTTTTACAATTTGTTTTGCAAACTTTGAAAAAAAAAAATGCTTCATGTTATGATGGAAGCCTGGTCTGAAGCTAAAATCTGACAGTCTGTGCCCATCATACACAATGTAATTTTTGTAAAGCATGTCAATTTAAATCTGTGTTTTATAACTTTGACTTAACTGTCAAAGGCAATCAAGGCAAAAGTAGTATATTCCCGCCTTTATTAATTATGTGGTTCGTCAAAGCTCATCTACTATTTAAGCTGTCTCTTCTTCTAAAATCAAAATTTCCTAAATATTTTCCAAAATATAGTTTAGCTTATCCAAAGCACATTCAAATGTTAGCAGTAGGTTATCTGCATGCTTACAAGGTGTAGAAAATATAAAATAACAAAAACTTGCATGACAAAATGTTAAACTTGCTAACAACTTGCATAGAAATGTAGCTAAGAAGGGCGGCATAGTGGCTCAGTGATTAGCACTGTCGCCTCACAGCAAGAAGGTCGCTGGTTCGAGTCCCAGTTGGCATTTCTGTGTGGAGTTTGCATGTTCTCCCTGTGTTCGCGGTGGTTTTCTCCGGGTGCTCCGGTTTCCCCCACAGTCCAAAGACATGCGCTATAGGTGAATTGGATGAACTAAATTGGCCGTAGTGTATGAGTGTGAATCTGAGAGTGTATGGGTGTTTCCCTGTACTGGGTTGCGGCAGGAAGGGGATCCGCTGTGGCGACCCCTGATAAATAAGGGACTAAGCCAAAGGATAATTAATGAATGAATGTGCTAAGCAGTATGTTAAGTGTGTTGGGAAATTGTTAAAATATGAAATGTGCTAGCACCATGGTAAAATCATCAGTTTGTCAGACACATAAACTGCATGTGCAAGCACAAATGTCAAGCTTATTAATTTTAACTATCTAAAAATATAGTAAGTGTTATTGCATTATTTTGGAAGTTGAGTTGAACAATGTTCTTCGAATGGGCACAGTCATTTTTCACAGCCAGTCAGCAGACCCCCCGTGCCGTCCTAAATTAATTTGAGCTCCTAAATAATGCCTGTCCAATTATGATTGATTAAGGTTCATAGTGGTAAGAACATCTAAATTTAATTTTATATAATCTAGGTTTGATTTAATATAATCAGGTATTTGAAATTGACACACATTTACCTTTG
This sequence comes from Danio jaintianensis, assembly GCA_903798115.1. NCBI lineage: Eukaryota > Metazoa > Chordata > Actinopteri > Cypriniformes > Danionidae > Danio > Danio jaintianensis. Next base: position 1,855,212 of record CAIGQV010019086.1, read on the forward strand.
CAATTTCCTGACCTAGATACATGAAAAAGTGGTTGAGTTCCAATTCATTACTTTTTTTTTCTCCAGATGTCCTGCTTAGGCTTACTCTTTCATGCTAAATCAAATCACTATGTGAAAAAGCACGCTCTGGATATATTATAATCTTACCGTTACTTTGCCTGAAGAAAATGTGGTGCTTGCCCATGTAAAGCATGCTATGAGATGTTTTACTCATGCTTTTGTGCAGTCTTTACATTAACTTGATACTTGGTTTGTGTATTTTGTCCACCACTACTTAAAAGACATCTAATAGACATCCAAACATAAACACCAAGGCTAAATTTGGTCTGTCAGTGAAGATCTACAATAACAGACATCTAAAAAATTTTAGACTTTTTTTAGGCCTCTATTAGACTTTCAAGGACAGCCCAAATTTAGCCTTGTTTTAGCCATGACGTCTTTGTTTGGATGTCTAATAGATATCAGTTAAACATAACATTCATGGTAGGGAGGCTTGAATTCACTACACACCTTAAAATCTATAAATTAAAATCATAAAAAGTTTGTGGTTGGTTTGAGTTCAAACTTGGTTTGAGTATTTTGTCCACCACTATTTAAAAGACATTTAATAGATGTCCAAACATGGGTACCTTGTCTAAAACAAGACTAAATGTGGCCTGTCAGTAAACATCTAACAGAAGTCTAACAATAGCCCCAAAATAGACAAGTCATCAACAGTCCTTCCATTGATGTCAACCTGAGGGCTTCCATAACAACGAGCCGATTTGAATGTTATCAGTCGATTGAATGGGCGTTATCAGTGGTTTATCAGCTGATAGATATGGGCCAGTAGGGGCCTACTGCGCCTACTGGTAAGCTCAGAAGGCTGTTATCAACCATGCACATGGTTAATCTGCTGTTCTCGCGTAAATCCAGCAGAGGCCGCTCCGATTGACCTGCCCTCCTCCTTCCCTAAACCCAACTGTCATTATTTTTTCAAAAGCAGCGATTAACCTGCCCTCCTCCTTCCCTAAACCCAACCGTCTGTTTTTAAAAAAGCAGTAAAAAACAAATAATTAACTTTTTTGGCTTTTGTCTTACCTGCTTTCTGAATGCAGAATGAGCCTATGCTGATTATTTATTAAATGATATTGTTTCCCATTACTTGTATTTTATTAACGTCTACCCCTACCCCAACCCTATACCCAACCGTCACAGTAATGTAGAATCACATCTGGATCTGAACTCTTCTCTATTAGTATAGCTGATAAATTATGTGGATGGTTGATAACAGCCTTCTGAGCCTACCAGTAGGCGCAGTAGGCCCCTACTGGCCCATATCTATCAGCTGATAAACCACTGATAACGCCCATTCAATCGACTGATAACATTCGAAGCGGGTGTAACCACTGCAGATTACCCTCTCTTACCGTTGGTTTGCTATGAGTGAATGATGCACTAAAGAAAGCCCCGCCTCCTTACTCAATATTCCATTTCAGTTGGAAGTACATCGACATACTGAAATAAAAGTCTCAGCAACTTGTTACTAAGAGAAATGCGCACTTCTTTAGTTGAAAAATAGAATTATCCTGCAAAATATATCTGTATAACAAAATATACTATTTTTTGTGATTTATACGGAAATGTGGACTATTTTAGGCAATTACATTATAATTAGATTACCCAAAAATGTAATGTAATCCCGTACTTTACTTTTTCAGTGAATAAGTAATTCTATTACAGTAACTAATTACGCCCAACGCTGACGATAACAGACGAAAAAGCATGCTATGAGTTGTTTTACTCGTGTTATTGTGCAGTTGCTGTGGTGTTGTGAGCGGCTGATGCCTTGTTCTCGTCTGCAGACCATGGTGACCCCACTGACGCAGAAGTACTTTGGCTTTGGCGAGCTGGGCAACAGTGTGATGTACAGCCTGTGTGGGGTGGAGGTAATTGCAGGTTTCTTCCTGGTGCGCTGGCTGAGCCGTGTGCTGGAGGACCGGGTGGTGCTGGCGGTGGGGCTGCTCATCTGCAGCGGGGCCTGTGTCTGGTGCCTCATCTTCGTTGCCAATCCACAGGGTGTGTGTGTGTGTGTGTGGCAGACGGCCAGAGAAACTGGCATACATCTGGGCATGGACAGACACAATATGCCTGCTCAGTTTGCTGCCAGCTCGATGATATGCATTATTAGTTTGGAACTGCTACCATCTATCTATCTATCTATCTATCTATCTATCTATCTATCTATCTATCTATCTATCTATCTATCTATCTATCTGTCTGTCTGTCTGTCTGTCTGTCTGTCTGTCTGTCTGTCTGTCTGTCTGTCTGTATTATACTTTTTGAAACATTTTTTATGAGAGGTTTAAAAGAGTAAATCTACTAAAACAAATTTTAATATGACTCACATTATTGTTTTAGTTTTTATATTTTATTACAAAATTATGATGTAAAATTAAATAACATATATACTGTATATATAAATAAAGAATATCTAAATTAAAATTTTGTTCATGGGCTATAACAATGTGCTGTAATTTGGTAAGAAAATGCTGGCATCTACTAAAAATTTGATTTAACTAAGTAAACTAAAAAAGACAACATTAAGACCCTGAATTAGTTTATTACACTCAATCCTACAATTGACAAACAATCCTAATTTATGTTTTCTTTGTGTGGATGTGTGAATAAAGTCATCAAGTGTTTTAACCAATTATTATTTTTTTTTATCAATTATTATTTTTTTGCACCAAAACACACAGTACACTGAACAGAGGTTACAATGGCTGTTGCATTAATAAAATTGATTTTGAAATTGAAATTGACTGATAGCAAAACTAAACTGTTCAGTCTATTATAGCTTAATGAATGGCAATAGTAGTGGCGGCTAGGCAACCGGAAACAACGCTTTCCCTATTCCGATCACCAGATTTGTAAAAAAGGACTATTGTTAAAATTTTTAAATGTATGAAAATGATAACAACATGCTAGCAATGTGTCAAATATGTTATCAACATATTAATATGCGTTACACTGTCAGAAATAAAAGTCCAAAAGCGGTCACTGGTGCAATTACCATTTCAAAAGGTACACTTTTGTTATTTTTTTTATGTACTAAAATATGTACTTTATGTACCAATATGGGGTTGGGGGTTGAGCGTTGAGCATCATAAAAACTAGATGTTACGAAACACCAAATGTGGTGTGGCTAAATATCAACTTCGATATAAATGGCCCTGGGAGTAAGTAAGTCCCATAAGATCAGATTCAAAATCAGAATGAGCTTTATCCGCCAAGTGTGCGCAAACACACAAGGAATGTTTTGTGGGGTTTTTTCAGGAGCTCAGGATACATACAGTACATACATACATATCAACACAAGAACACATAATGACATTTAAATAAGTGGAAAATAAAGTAAACAATAAAAATTCTGAAGTTATATAATATATATTATATTATATGGATAGGTCTAGATGGTTTATGTGCTAACAGATTATGTACTAATATGTACCTTTAGGTTACTAATATTAACCCAACCCAGTACAAAGTACAAAAAGGTAGCACCCCAGTGACAACTTTTGTACCTTTATTTCTGAGAGTATTGAAAACATATTTACAACATGAAAACAAAATCCTAAAATCTGCTATCAACATGCTGACGCCATGCTGAAGTGCTAGCAGATTTGATCTGAGATTTTGTTCTGCTGACTTTGAAATGCTATTCCCACTTTCATTCTCTCTGGATTTGTGTTTTGATCAGGTGGTTTGGGGTTTGAGTTGTTCGAGTTTATCATTGGAGTGTTCCTGCAGTTACTGGGACTTCCTTTCGTTGCTGTGTCTCAGGTGTCCCTCTTTTCTAAGGTTACGGCTGAGAAAACACAAGGTAAGAAAAAAGTCCACAGAGAAAACAAAATGAAACCGACGAAAAAGACCGATGAGATCTTGAGTACATTCATCTTTGTGTAGGGGTGACATATTGCCACCGTTTAAATATTAAAAATTACAAGCAGATTCTAATGATTGTGTATTTTGTGTGTCTGCAGGCTTTAGTCAGGGTGTGCGACGGTCAGTTGGGGGTCTCGCCACCATTCTTGGTCCCCTGTGGGCTGGGGGTCTAATAGGAAATTTATATGTGATGTTGGGTATGATGATGCTTCTGCTGACCCTCATCATGGTGAGTCAACAGACCCGTTATGACAGAGGATTTTTCCGGTGTGCCATCATAACACACAACATTGACCACCTCAATTAAGGTTACATGTATCGCTTTGTGCAAACAGTGTCTATTACAGATCCAGTCAACTGAAAAACATTGTTTGGCCATTAGGATGTGTGACCCTTTTCTTCCAAAACGGTGATTTAGAAACATATGAAATGTTAGGTTTGAACATTTTGCACACAGAATACATTACTTTGAAGTATTAAGAAAGGGATTTGTGCAATCTTCCTCCAGGTGCTCCGGTTTCCCCCACAGTCCAAACACATGCGCTATAGGTGAATTGAATAAGCTAAATTGGCCGTAGTGTATATGTGTGAATGCAAGAGTGTATGTGTGTTTCCCAGTATTGGGTTGCGGCTGGAAGGGCATCCACTGTGTAAAACATATGCTGGATAAGTTGGCGGTTCATTCCGCTGTGGCGACCTCTCATTAATAAAGGGACTAAGCCGAAAAGAAAATGAATGAATAAATGAATTGTGCAATCTCAAAATGTAACTGTAACTTCAGATAAGTTGAAGTTTGAACTTCCATTTTAAATGTGTTCAAATTTATTAATTACAGAAAGTCTTTGTTACGCTATGTAACCCAATAAATCCAAGAAACAAAATGAGCTAAAAGGAACTTTAATCAGAATGAGGAAAAAGAAAATATACAAACAAACATTAGACAGGGAGTAGCCTACTTAACAGAACAGACAGGTGTGAAAGCCAAACCATGGTAATAAACCCTCATTCACTATTCCCTACATTAGTCCATTAAAATAGTCCACTTGAAGGAGTGAATGAAATGAGTGAGTGAATTCAAGCATTGCGTGCCCTGAAGGAATATGGTTTTGTTGGTTATTTGCTCAAACCAGTGACCTTCTTGCTGTGAGGCCACAGTGCTAACCACTGAGTCACCGTGCTGCCCAAATTTCCTATAGAATAAACTTCATGAACTATTCTTTTTTGTTCTCTTTAAATTTATATATAAAACATCCCTGCAATGTTCTGGAAAGGTTAGATTTTGGTTACCGAAAACAGAATCTTATTTGGTTCCCAAAAAGTTGCCAAATGGGAACCAAATTGGAACCAAACTTCAGGTCCTATTGCACTGGACATTCAGCGCCTGCCAAATGATGTCAAATGAAGTTGGTTTTTACAAGTAAATGCATAAATAAACCTTAACAAAATGGTCATGTGACTTTTAAGTATGCTGTGTGATCGTTGTTTTCCATTACAGTTTTGCTAAATATACTTTTCTCGAATCATCTGAAAAACCACCTCATGTTTTTGCAATATATATATGGTAGCTTTGAAGAAAAAAAAAGTTTTAAAGTTGCACAAATTAAATAAGGATAATGTGAGTGCTGGTATATGGTGGCTAATTTAGACTTGTAAACGTAATAATTCTAAAGAAAATAGAAATAAATAACTAATATAGAAAAAAATGTCAACATGGTTGACCGTTTTTATGTAAAATAGTTTTCTATTTGTGTATTAGGAAAAAACAAAACACATGCAATATAAAACAGAAACCTGAATAATGTCTGTTATAACAATAGTTTCAAAGTTGGTGTCAGCACTTTAGTATATAGTCAGTTATTATGTATATAGTAGGTACATTTAGTTTTGATTTGCATGTAAAATGATCCTGTAACAGCGAGACTTACGGTTGACTTTCTCTGGACAGATCATCATGGTGTTGTCCTATGAGAAGCTGGTGGAGCCGCCCAGGGTAGAGCATGCGCAGGATTCAGAGAATGGAGGATAAACAACACCCCTCATTCAACAGGATACCAGGTCAGACACTGGAATTATTAGACAAGTGTAATGTCTTTTTGCATGACTAGAGAAGTGGAAAAAAAAAAGGACTATTTTCTTGATGATCCTGTGGCTTATGTATGGCTCATGTTATTGCCATGCAATAATATTTATAGTATTAATTAAGATTGGTCATTAATAAGTAGTAATTTATAGTATTAATTACATTTGTAGTATGAACCCCCCGCCCACACACACACAAATAACAATAATAAGGTAAAAATAATAATAATAATAAGGTACAAATAATAATAATTTGCCTAAGAGCAAAGATGGAACATTTGATTTCCCATATTTCTGTGGGGTTTTGAGCAAACTAATAATGATTACTAATGCTATCAGATAGCTTTCTCCAGACATACAGTAGGACTCAGTTGTGGATTCATTTCAAGCATTTTCCATTCATTTTCCTAAAAGGAATATTTGATTCTACTAATTGTTGTTTCTGTTATTGTTAAACCTTTTAAACCACTAACTGAGTTCACAATAAGCGTTCATCCACCATTTTCCACCATTTTGTGCTTAAGATGCTAACCTCAAACCAGATACCACATGGCATGTCTAAAATTGTAGGTATTTTCATCATATTATAGTTTTCAAAAAGTGAATGAGAAATTCACAGTAACAGAGTTGACAAATAATTATTCTACTATTGATGTATCCAAAACATTTTGTACAAATGAATGAGAAAAGAATAATGACATGACTCAATGCCTTCCAGTGTCCCGCCAGAGGAAGTGACATCAATTGGAACAAGTCACATGCTTTTTTTCTATCAGTGCTTTACAGATTATCATGTTTTGTTTTGTTTTGTTTTTATAACTGATGTAACAGAGTTGACCAGAGCAATCTGATTGTGATGTTTTGACTGAAATACTAAAACACATGTAAAATATTTTCATTATAGGTCTATACTTTTCATCATTTGGTTTTGATATTGCATCTTAATTCATTCATTAATTTTCTTTTCGGCCCTTTATTAATATGGGTCGCCACAGCGGAATGAACCGCCAACTTATCCAGCATATTTACGCAGCGGATTTAGCCTACCCAATTTAGCCTACCCAATTCACCTATAGCGCATGTCTTTGGATTTGTTGGGGAAACCGGAGCACCCGGAGGTAACCCACGCGAACACGGGGAGAACATGCAAACTCCACACAGAAACGCCAACTGACCCAGCCGAGGCTCGAACCAGCAACCTTCTTGCTGTGAGGCGAACGTGCTACCCACTGCGCCACCGTGCAGCCCCTGCATCTTAATTATTATATATAAAAAATGTACTAAATTACAACTATATCTTTACAAAGGTGTACACAATTTTTTAAAGCACAAGGTATACAGTATGTTTAAACACAAACCACATTACTGTATTTTATATTTAGTTTACCATACCAAGATTACCAAGTCAGTGTAGTAAGTTTGAATAGAAATTACATTTGAATGTATGTATTTTCGCTTACCATAAACGTTTGCCAATGTAATATGAAATTACATATAAAGATGTACTTACATCCTACTTAGGTGGGTCAAAATGTTTTATGTAGGCCTATAATACAATTCAAATTCATTTATGTGTCTGCATCACAGTACAGTTTTCTATTGATTTATATACTGCCATAATAAGTAGGCCTACTCTTTTTTTAAGCGTACAGAAGTGTACTTTTTTTCACAAGGATAATAATAAAAATAAAAATAGAAACATATTATGGCATTATGAATTCCACCATTAAAGAGAAAAACTCAGTGTTCATTAGCAGTTCTGCTGTGTACAGCCTGGATTGGCGTGACTGTGATATAATGTCATTTTAAAACAGACCGAAATTCCTCTCATAACTTTTATTTTGAGTGAGCCAACTGAATTAATCTGATTCAGACTCCTGCTACCCAGCTTTAAGCCGCAATAATGAAACAAATAAAGAGCAAAATGTGGAGGTGAATGCTAAAAGTGGGCCACTGAATAAGAAATGCTATTATCCGCTAGCGACAGTCGACATTACACCACATTCTCTCTGCGGCACGACAAAAAGGCTGTCATTGGGTAAATGAATCTATCTGTGTGATTTTTTTGATATTTCAGCACAGAGCAGGAGCCCCTCTTCTCTGCGGTGTGTCTGCCAAAGTTTAGCGCTCGTGTGGGGCTGTGCAGAGCAGATGCTGGAGCAGTGGGAGAGCAGAGACCCTGCCAGAGCTAGCAGACCGCGAACAGCGAGAAAACACACACACACACACACACATACACAAACACACACACACATACACGCACACACCATTTGCAATAAACATAGCCTTCATTCTCAAATATTTTGATTTTGTTGTTGCACATTTTTATATTGTGTTTTGATGTTTTATAATTTACCCCTCATCATTTGTGAATGAATTTTGAATTATAGCCTATAGTGTATTTACTGAGTGACCCTTCTAATGTAAATGTCATACGATTGGAGGGTCCCCTGATACAGTTTGGATATTTTTAGTAAATAAACACATGATGGCGCTATTGTCACTTAATGAGATCTACACTGAACAACTGCAGGACTTTCTGTCTGTCTGCGCGAGGGCGTGCGTGTGCGTGCGTGCGTGCGTGTGTGCGTGTGTGTGTGTGTGTGAGAGAGAGAGAGAGAGAGAGAGAGAGAGAGAGAGAGAGAGAGAGAGA
>CAIGQV010019086.1:1863880-1913234 GCA_903798115.1 Danio jaintianensis
AGAGAGAGAGAGAGAGAGAGAGAGAGAGAGAGAGAGAGAGAGAGAGAATGATAAAGGGAAAGACACTGAGTTTCTCGAAAACAAATGATTCATGCAATTATTCTACACAGATCATTGGTCATTTCTTTGGATATTTACTCATCTTAAGAGGGAAATTGAATATTTATGTGTCCTCTGGTGCACGCAATCTGCTTTTTGTAGATTGTTTTGAAATAGTATTACTGTAAACTCATTAAAATCTGTGCTTACCAAATACAGAAGCTTTAAATTAATGAATCAACAATGGCATCATTGTGCCATATTCTGTCATTCAGTAAAGCTGCTTTTGCTGAGGTGTCCTTTTATAACCTGTTTTTTTTCTTCTTGAGTTCTTTAATGTTAGAAATAGCTACATTATCGTTGATATTTTATTTATGTATAGTAAATATTTCACTGCCATTTTGGATTGCTGTTACGATGGGCCATTTTTGCAGAGCTCAGTGACGTTTCATCTGTGGGCTGATATAGCAGGGTAAATCTAGCAAATTGTTTCTCCATTAATGGGAATTTTGTATAACCTAGATGTCTCACTGTATTTTGTATAATATCACAATTGATATAGTAAACAATAATAATTTACGGGCATCACTATACATTTCATGTATTGACCCAGGGTTGCTGATAACGTTCAAACTGCAGAATTGTCAGAATTATTTACATAAATAAAACTTAAGAAAAAGGGGGATACACACAACGATAGACTACTGAAGTATGTTCACAGTTTTGCCCATGCTTACTGCAGGTTAATAGAAGCTAATGGTAATAGAAGCTAGTTTTTGGCAACCCACCGCCTCCCCTTCCCTTTACAATCTCGTATGTTATACCAAACATAAACTGTAGCCTACTTTTTCCATACATACATAAAATATTCATTCATTCATACATTCATTTTGGCTTAGTCTCTTTATTAATCTGGGGTCGCCACAGCGGAATGAACCACCAACTTATCCAGCATATGTTTTACGCAGCGGATGCCCTTCCAGCTGCAACCCATCACTGGGAAACACTATACACTCTCATTCATTCACACACATACACTAGGGAGAATTTAGCCTACCCAATTCACCTATAGCGCATGTCTTTGGACTGTGAGGGAAACCAGAGCACCAGGAGGAAACCCACGCGAACACAGGGAGAACATGCAAACACCAGAAATGCCAACTGACCCAGCCGAGGCTCGAACCAGCAACCTTCTTGCTGTGAGGCGATTGTGCTACCCACTGCGCCACCGTGACGCCTACATAAAATATGGTTCATTAAATGTACTTTTTTATAGTATGTAGGCCTAATTATTATTATTTAGAATCTAATTGTTTCAAGAGCACTTTTTATAATGATTATTTGTGTTAGAGTTCAGGGTTCTTTATTTCCCACCTTTTTGTTTTTCAAATGTGTAACTGTCAAGCAGCCATTACGGATTTCCACCATACAATTAAACAGACCGTCAACTCTCTCCCAAAAGGTAAATGATTTAATTTTTACAATGTCTATACATTTTAGCTTTAAAGATGACTAGATTACAACCACTCATGTTTTTATATATTTTTTCCTTTTATTTAGTTAGTCACACTTACAAAAAAAATAAAGAAATAAAATTAGAAGATGCCATTTGAAGCTAAACACTGACTTATGGTTGCATGTGATTGAACAGATCACCCTAAACCTGCATGAATGTTAGTAGATCAACATAAGCAATTAATACAAAGCATAAAGTATTAATATTTTAGACTTTACAGTCTTCTGGTAATTTTACAATGAAAAAACAGGTCATTCTAACCAAGATATGCAAGACAATTGCAGTTCTGTGTCAGTATATATTTGTTTGACTTGTTTATAATCTTGCCCACACACAACTGTTTTGTGTCCTTGCCGCTGGCTAGGCTGCATGTTGATCCTTAATAAACAAAAATCATTCAACAAATATTGGTATTCAATGTCCATGAACCCAAAGTATGAAATTAAGCATAAAGAAGCTATTATGCCTTGAGCTTTTCTTTTATATACGCTGGGTTTAGTTTAGATTTTGACCCAAAGACCTGACACTGAGTATGGGTCAAGAAACTCTGGCTAGCCTATTAGTCTAAGACAACCGGTCTTATTAAAATAATTGGAAAAGCCAATCGGGTGATTGATGTTGTATATTTAGTCTTTAAATCTGACTATTATTATAACACTATCACTTTCAGCTACCAAGTAGGCTCTGCCCACAAAACACATCATCACATTTAACGAGTAAACGTTAAACGAGTAAACGAGTCCCCACATTGATCCTGCGGGCCAACCTGACCGCCTGCCGGTGCCCTACTCACACTTGGAGCTTCTCCACGATGGACGTCCAGTTTCTTCAGCCTCCAGTGCCTAGACTGCAGCTCTGAACAGGAAGTTTGGCCAGATGAAAAATGGTCTTGCCTAACAGAGCCTAGTTTCTCTCAAGGTTTTTTTTTTCCCTTCGCTTCGTCAATTGGTGAAGTTTTTTTTCCTCGCCACTGTCGCCACTGGCTTGCTCGGATCGGTACTTGTGGAGCTGTGCTTCGTTGGATTTGCTCTACAGTGTTTGAACTTTCAGCAGTGAAATTTAAACCACACTGAACTAAACTAAACTGAACTTCAACTCTGAAATCTGGACTTTACTAGAACTATGTTAAGCTGCTTTGACACAATCTACATTGTGAAAAGCGCTATATAAACAAACTTGACTTGACTTGACTTGACTTGACATTTGAGAAACACCAAAATGGTCTTCCAATGAAAGTCAATTAGAAACAGGTTGGTTACCAAAATTACTGTATTACTGTATTTTAAATGTATCTATAATGCATTATAAGTTCATCCTTAATGTACAATAATATAAACAACATTAATGTGCTGTATCATCTCATGAATAATTGTAACAATGCTCAACATAATTTTACATATCGAGTATAAGTTTAGTATTCTTGACATTGTTTTCTCAGGAACTGCGTTGTACTACAACCTTTTACCGCATAAAAGGATTAAACAAAGTTGTCTTGTAAATATACAAAAAGTTATGATTTTAATAGGTCAGCGCTTTAGTATTCTCATGCTAATTGTTTATTAGCTTGCACACTGGCCATATATTAGTATTTATTAATGCCTTATACATATTCTGCATCCCTTACTCCTACCTAATTCCTTAACCACAAATACCTTACAAACTAAGCAGTACAATAGGACTTTACTGATGCAAAAGTCAGAGTTGTGAATATTTACTTTGCACATATCTCAGAAATTATATTTATTAAATTTGTTGAGTGTATGGGTGTTTCCCAGTGATGGGTTGCAGCTGGCAGGGCATCCGCTGCATAAAACATATGCTGGATAAGTTGACGATTCATTCCGCTGTGGATTAATAAAGAGACAAAGCCGAAAAGAAAATGAATGAATGAATGAATGCATGCCAGAAATCAAAATACTTTGTTTCTTATCAATAGACAGCTGACTAAGTGTTAAATAACTATCACAGGGCCTGACCAAGAAGCTGAAAATTGAATCTGTTTGTTGAATTTATCAACCAGCATCAATACAGCATCCCTTCCTCACACACTCATTTTCATTTACTCTTTTAATAGGACTATATTAGTGGACTAATGTAGGAAATAGTGAATGATAGGGGGTGAATTCGGATACAGCCTAATGGGTGCAGGTGTTTGTCAGGGGCAATGCTGGGAAATGTAGTCCTAAAATTGGTGAATGGAATGGTGAGAGGGCTGATGACTGGGGATGTGGCAATAGGCAACATAAAAAATGTTGACAAAATTATGAAAACATTCCTTTTTTTTGGTGGACAACCCCTTCAGCTTTCATTTGACTGTAAGGGAATGCTTAAAATCCATTTTCTATTTTACCAATCCCAAAAGATAGGAGAACGGTCCATTCCAATCAACATATATTGCTGAGCATCCAAGAATTAGCATTTAGCCATTCACCCCTCAATCCAGATGATCTCATAATCCTCTGGCGGCTTTGTGTGCAAGAAGATTATAATCCCAATCCCACATACGTGGAGAAGTGATGATAAGCGGGAAGAGCAGGACGGCAGCGCAGTAATCACCGTAATTGAGAGCAATCGTGACAGTTATAATCATAACACTGTCATAAATCTGTCAGGCGTCAGATGTCCGTCTCATTCTGAGTGATGTCCCCTGATAGCTGCCTGGCTCTGTTGAAAATATTAAAGGGGAAAATTTATTTCCTGATAGATTTACGGCTTATAAATACTTTATGAGTGACTTTCCTTCACAACACCGGGTCGCACCATCTAGAAGACGTATTTTTATGTTAATGAGACACATTCCTTGGACATCAGAACATAACGACAGAAACGACAGGGAAAAAGGAGAGCTTTCTTAGTAAATTAATGCCAGCTTTTATCCTGCGGGATGTTCGGCATCAGAATAATGGGTTGCCAGTGGGTTGGCATTTGCGTTCAAGAGGCTTACGTGGCATCTCAGTGCAGCTCCTCTCACTTCATTTGAAAATGTCATTGGGAATCAGCAGGTTGTGGCCAAGGCAACATCAGAGAATAACATTTCTCAAATCCTATTTGACAAAATGTGTCAGACGTCATAAGCGGCTCGGGATTAAACATGTCGGCCAAACGTGTCTAGAGTAATGCGGAGAGTAACCCGAAAAGAGTTCAGGCAGGAAAAATGGGGCCTGGACAGAAAAGTCAGATTTGATGCCAAAACCTCAAAGTGAAAAGATAGGGGAAATGAATCATTCATCAAATAGCATCTATGCGCTTGTATGAGTGGAAACCTGTTTGTGCAGGAGGAAAATCAGGTTTAAGGTAAATTATAGTAAGTAATTGGTTTATGATTGGTATATGAAGCACATTTGGAGCAATTATCAGAGATGAAATCACATTTCTGCAGCGGGTGGTGGTGGTGCAATTAGCTGTGTGCTAGTGCAGTGCTTGTAAACACTTATAAACCCCATACAAACCAACAGGCTTCTACCCTCTAATCTCAAAACAACAAAAAGATAGTAACAATTAATTGTCTACTCTGACACTGGGGAGCGCAGCCTTTATTCTGCATTCAAAAAAAGTCTTGTGCCATGTTTTCAGACATGTTTATGTTCATTGTTAGACAACAGTACCATGTTATGTTCAGTAGTGTTAGGAAATCAATATTTGACTTAAATCAGTATTAAAAAGATTATAAAGTGAAATGCTGTAAATGACAATGTTTTATTTGAAATTTGGAGGAAATGTTATCATAAATGTATAGATTGAAACAAATAGCATATATATATATATATATATATATATATATATATATATATATATATATATATATATATATATATATATATTAGGGCTGCACAATATATCGTTTCAGCATCAATATCACAATGTGATAATTTGCAATAGTCATACCACAGTACCACATACCACAGTTATTGAATAATTTTTATTTTTATAATTCAGGTACTGTACTTGAATACTTTTAACTCAGAAAACAATAAAACACTATTTCAATTGTATGTTTTTCTGGACTGTATTTATAGACTGTTATGCATGAAAATACTCACAACATATGCAAATACAGAAATGAACTGCAAATAGGACAGACAACAATGAAAATTTGTCGGAGGACCCCAAAAACTGTATAGATTGTTTATTAGATTTTATGGAGATGCATTCCCACTGCAGAATCATTCCAATCGATCGATCTAACATTATAAATTATTTTCAAATAGAGATATTAAGTCATCTGGTGAAATTGTATTCATATCGCAATACTGTATATATCGCAAAATAAAAGAATATCGCAATGTTACATTTTTCCAATATCGTGGAGCCCTATATATATATATATATATATCTATATATGAGCTTCATAGGGTCAATATACATGGCCAGGCCGGGCTATCCAAACCTCCAAACCTCTGGTCACTTGTGCCAATGCCAAAGGTCAGTTTCAATGGTGCCAGCAGCGAAAATCTTGGGCTGTGGACAATGTGAACCACATCTTTCCCACATCCAAGAGAGTTACGGTATCGAGAAGCCCCAAAGAAGAGTTCCACCTCCCTAAACCATACTAATGAATTATTTACCAGGCATTTCGGTTTCATTGTCCAACCCCTGTATATAGACACACACACCACCAAGTAATTTGGGACCAAATATAATTGGGATATTTCCCATAAATTTTATTTGTTAATTTTTTGATTGATTGATTGCTTGATTGCTTGATTGATTCAATTATTTAATGACAAATGAAGTCAACTATTGAGTCACTATATATTGTGTAAATTTTTTTAAATGCACATTTAAGATTTAAAGTACACTACAAGTGTATGTTCAAAATTGTTAAAAACTTCTTTTTCAAGAGGGATACATCATACATTTACTACAGTAACTGTTGCTATTCTAGGATGCTTTTCAAGCAAGTATCTTCATTTTTAATGTCCAGCTCTGCTGTGTGGTCTGGTCCCTCCGACGGATGAGTCAGCTGGAGCGAAAACCAAGCTTTCTGTGTCTAAATTGTCATCAGTGTTGTTTTTCTTACTGATTAGCCTTGATTGGTTTCCTTGGGAACTCAGATGGACGTTCCTGCGCTGTGCTTTTCACAGCGAGCCTCTTGATTGCATTAGAAGTGCACATGGAAGTTATTACAAATTGATAAGGACTTCATGGGAGGTCAACAAGAGATCGATGACTAATTGTATTATGGCGACCATTTTGAAGGGCAGAAAACCGGCACACAAACACCCACGGAGGACGGCTTGAAAAACGAGATTCTAAACCACATTACCTGCGCTCACATTTGAGAAAAAAAAACCCTTTCATTAGCTCACTGATAACAGCAGAGCAAAAGCTATGCAGCAGCGTCAGTTGAAAAACGCTACCAAAAAAAAAATCAACCTTGAAGTGATGCAGCCGCCTCCATTTGTCTTCATTCAGTTTGGCAGGTAATCTATTAGTTTTAATAATCCCTGCTGCCATATTGCGAGCCAAGCAGCCATGTTGCCGAGGCTTGTGCCCAGGACTTCATCCACCCCAGATAAGTCATTATGACAATATGAGCCAGTCAACCAGTAAGACGCTTCCCTTCATCCAATGTTATCACGAAAATAAATCCAGTGGGATGATATTAGAAAGCCTTCGACTGACCAACAGACTCACTTTTTGATGAAACGCTGGCAAATGCACACTTTATAATATCAGCAAGTCATTAACTGATTGTTTTTATTGCAGTGAGAGCTGACAGAAAGTGCCTTGTCTTACAATAAACAAAATAATTATACTCATCCTTTGTTTTATATCAAATAGAAGATCAAATTTAGGTCTTAGTGGGATACGGTAAGAGTAAATACTGTATTTGTGTGGTTTAAAACTAAGTAAATTCCTCCCATAAAGGGATAGCTAAACCAAAAAGGACAATTATGACATCTTTTAGTCTCCCGTCACTTTTTCTAAACCTGTTTGACTTTCCTTATTCTATTAAACACAAAATAAGATATTCTGAAGAAAGCTGGAAACCTGTAACCACTGCATTCCATAGTAGGAAAAACAAATACTATAGAAGTCAATGGTTTCAGGTTTCCAACTTTCTACTTCTAGGTTTGGAAGCAGTTGGTGGAGAGTAAATAGTAAGTAAATGTTCATTTTTGGGTGAACTGTCCCTTTAATACTGTGTATTGTTTGAAGTGTTGGGAAAAAGGTAATATATTAAGTCACTTTTTATTAAAGTGTTATGTGTTATGCTATTTTTTTGTGTTTCTAAAGAGTAAGATAGTATTAAAAAAGTGTAATATATAACCTTTTTACCCAACACTGTTTATTTGTGCTATAAAACTAATGTATTTAGGGAGTTTTAGGTTTTAAATCATCCTGTTGTTTTAGCAACAAAGTTATAAAATGTAATATAATATCTCATTGAAGGTTGTATGACACATTTTCCACACTAAAATCATGTTAACAGAAATGTTGCTTATTTCTTGTGCCTGTATTATTCAATAATTTACCTCAACTAAAGGCATTACAGGGCCGTCACGGAGACGCAGTGGGTAGCACGATTGCCTCACAGCAAGAAGGTCGCGAGTTTGCATGTTCTCCCCGTGTTCGCGTGGGTTTCCTCCGGGTGCTCCGGTTTCCCCCAGAAGTCCAAAGACATGCGCTGTAGGTGAATTGGGTAAGCTAAATTGTCCGTAGTGTATGAGTGTGAATAAGTGTGTATGGGTGTTTCCCAGTGATGGGTTGCAGCTGGAAGGGCATCCGCTGCGTAAAACATATGCTGGATTAAGTTGGCAGTTCATTCCGCTGTGGCGACCCCTGATTAATAAAGGGACTAAGCCAAAAAGAAAATGAATGAATGAATGAATGAATTTGTTTAATCAAATTTTCAAATGCATTCATTCAAATTGCTCAAAATCTGCATAAATATGTTGACTGTAAAAAAAAATATATATTAAGTTACAAGTATGAACATTGCTAAAAATATGGATGACTGGAACAAGAAATATTCACTTTTAAAAAGCTAAAATATATGAGATTTTAAATATTTTAGATATAATTTATATATATTTTTAATTATAAAGATATAAACACGGTTAATGTATAAACAGTAAACAATTACACTATGTTAACGTACAAACAGTAAACATATTTAGTATTTTATTTTAATTGAATTAATTAGGTATCAATCAAAAATTCCAATGTTAATATACAATATTATTATAAATCTAGACTTTATGCATCAATATTTCTTTTGAGTGTATCATTTGATTGATTGATTGATTGATTGATTGATTGATTGATTGATTGATTGATTGATTAATTGATTGACCAACCTGACTGACTGACTGATTGATTAATTAACTGATTAATTGCCAATTAGAGAAGAGTATAAATTCATGTGTAGTAATCAACAGCATATACCCTGCTGACTGAGTGTACAGCTCGAACTGAGCCTAAAATATTCATCTAAAGCCTTTGCCATCCTGTGCATTTGCAGGAGTCCAACTTTGCATAATTCCTCCTCTGCTTTCATCTTAAGTAATGCTTCACACGACAAATCCACTTGTTACTTTTAGTTAATGGCTGCGCCGACACCTTCACTAATCATCCCGGCCCCATACAGATAGCAGCAGTGCAGCATAAAATATTTCACCTCTGTGTATCAATGTATTATTAAAAAGTCATTTATATTTAATGCCTCAGGTCACTGCGAGGTGTGCAAGCTATAGCAGCACAAATTCACACCTATGCCACCAGGAGACCGGCTCAAACCAATCCTGTAGTCTCTAAATGGACATATGTGGGCCGTGTTCGTGCTAAATGCAGATGTGAAATGGAATAGATTATGCAAGTGGTTGAATGCTGAGCCCTCGTGGTCCTGCGGTGGCGGATTAAAATGCAGTTGATATGTATATCACCCAGCAGGGATTAATGGATTAGTCCTGTCCTGGCCATACAACACGAATCAACAAGTCTGGAGAAGCAAGGTTGTGGGACTGGGTCAGGGTTACACGTCGATCAGTGATATTCTGTGGCATTTTCAAATTAAAATATGGTCACTTTTTGCATCGTTTGGAGTTTTGATGTTTGTCTACAAGTGGTCTTTGGAGACGTCCATTGATGCAGGTTCCCAAACCCCAGACTCTGGAGTGTGTAATCCTGTCTAACACGCATGCAAATCCTATCTTTTGCCTTACACAATAGCCAGTCTGTGTGCTACTTGGCAATAACAAAGATAGCAGTTAGCGACTGGCTACGTCTCAGCCCGAAGGGGGTAAACCTAAAAAAAAAGTACATAATCTGCTTTTGTCGGGCATCCAGAAGCTGTTTGGAACAAAGAATCCTTTTGTCCACTTCTGAAGTATTTGATTGCATAGGAATAAAACAATGGAACAAATGTCTCGATGGGTCCTGATGATGTTTCTATATTAAACAGAGTGCAACAACAGAAAATAAAAACTTTTGCAATAACTCTCATTAGAGAATTAGATGACTGTTAGGCTAAAAGGTTAGCACACGTACACGCAAAGTTACTTACAGTCAGTAGAACGTCTGTTGGGATTATTAAAATAAAGTGTTAGCAGCGGTGTCGCTGTATAGTGGTACTGACAATAAGCATATGTACAGTACATATATGATAATATGAAAGTCTTATTGTACTTTGTTACATTCATACCGGATGCTAGATGCGCATAAA
Source organism: Danio jaintianensis (assembly GCA_903798115.1). Classification (NCBI taxonomy): domain Eukaryota; kingdom Metazoa; phylum Chordata; class Actinopteri; order Cypriniformes; family Danionidae; genus Danio; species Danio jaintianensis. The sequence goes on from CAIGQV010019086.1 coordinate 1,874,104, forward strand.
GTTCACAAGCGGGACTCAGAGGAGTGATAAATCCCTTATCAGACACACTTTTCCTTTCTTTTTTAAATATTTGCCAAATGATGTTTAACAGAGCAAGGCATTTTTCACAGTATTTCCTATAATATTTTTTCTTCTGGGGAAAGTCTTTTTTGTTTTATTTCAGCTAGAATAAAAGCAGTTTTTAAATTTTTTTAAAAACCATTTTAAGGTCAATATTATTAGCCCCCTTAAGCAATATTTTTTTCGATTGTCTACAGAACAAACCATCGTTATACAATAATGCGTAAATACCATAACTTGCCTAATTAACCTAATTAACCTGGTTAAGTCTTTAAACGTCACTTTAAGCTGAATACTAGTGTCTTGAAAAATATCTAGTAAAATATTATGTGCTGTCATCATGGCAAAGACAAAATAAATCAGTTATTAGATATTGATTATTAAAACTATTATGTTTAGAATGTGTAGAAAAAAATCTTTCAGTTATAAATATACAGAGGGGCTAATAATATTTTTTTGAACAGAGAACAGATCTAAGTAAAATGCTAAGACGGGGCGAGCTGAACTCACTCTGCATGTCTAAGCCGCCGCACGTCTGGTTTTGTGTTCGACTTATTATACACACACCTCGCTGATCCTCTTTTCGCACAAGCGTTATGCGTGCGTTTGGCCATTTTCTCAGGAATCGCTCCCATTCGCCGCTCAGCGGGAGACACAATGGCTCAGCTGGGGGGCTTCAGTCCAATTTGCCATTGTGTATCACCATTTCTCCCTTAACACAAACATGGCGGCCCTCCAGCTGTCCTCTTGGCACTAAGACTGAACCTGAAGTGCAGCGCATCAATACAGATATCTATTTGTTTCGCATCCACAAAGATTTTAAGCCTCTCTTTCCTTTTCTTTTTCCCCATTCGAGCGTGTCTTTTAAATATGCAAGCGTGGAAATGACATTTCTTTAGGCTTGGCTTCTCTCGCGCACCTTGAAAATCAAATTTGATGGAAATCGCTCATATCCTTTTCTTGAAAGCCTTTGATTTTGTTCAAAGTGTGTGTTTTCTGTGGTAGACGTTCCAGGTATTGTTGAGAACACTCAACAATTTTGTACACATTCCATTAGCTGGGGAAATTAGATGTGTCCAGACCTCATCATTAAAGATACATTACGTTTTGATATTAATATCTGGAAATTTCTTCCAAAACGAACTTGCAATAATCCAAATCTCATGCATCCAGCAAGGTTTTTTGGCATAAGAACTGTAGAGTATTATTTTTGCTGGGCTGCAGATCATCTGATATCACTTACAGTAGGTTAAGGATATTTCCCACTGAATCCAACCCAACTGGAACACAGTGCTGGAGAAACGGGCCAGCGGAAGGTCACTGTTGTCCTGGGCTTTGTCCCTAATTGAATCTGCTGTCCCCGTAATGCTAACTTCATTTCCAAAGCCTTGTGTGATTTTTTTCCCCGGTGAAAGGCCAGCTTGTGTGCATCCTGCCACTGCTTATAATACCGTGACAGAAACAGCAGCCAAAAAATAAGCTATAAATTCAGACTTCCTGAATTGGATTAAAGTCCCCATGGTGTTGAATGCTAGTCCTCAGCTGATGCAGAATATAATGCGAGACACGCTGTTTATGCTGGAAATCAGCAAATGCAATGTTTTCCGCACTTGAGTCCCGAGCACGTAGGTGAACTTGTAGTTAATGAGCCTCTACATAAACAAGCCTTTCAGGGGTCCATTCTTTGTACCTCGCTTAAATGATCTAAGATGATTTGGAAGATCCTGGATCTTTTAATCTTGATAACTGATCTCTGGCTAATTTGGTTCTTCAAACAAGTTTGCGAATCAGATTAAAATGTCTGGATGAACTGATCTGAGATTGCTGCGTGTGTTGTGAAGGACAGATCTATCGATCCTCGAAATCCTGATCAGCAATCCATTGGCTGATGGCACAGCAGCGTAATGACATCATCTGATTAATATTCAATTATCAATATGAGTAAAATTGCATAAAAATCGTAGTAAACGATTTGTTAAATATGATACGCAATAACTTTCCACCTTTGTTGTGGGCTGCAGGCTTTAAACTTTCATGTGTCAAGAGTATTTATGTAGTTTTACATTTAGACGGATTTTCTTTATTATAGTAGCCTAGGCCTATTCAAGTTTTTTAATCGGCGTAAGGAATAACTGGCTGTTTAAATTAATTTTGCATCAAAAAAGCCTTTTGATATCAGTAAAGGTGTCTGCAACTTTTGCGAAGCATCAAATCACCGGCATATTAGCTGTCAAAACATGTGCATGACTGCATAAATTATTATTCCTTTAAAAATCGAATATTGGTCATGTCTATTATTATACACAAATTGTACTAAAGCTGGGTCAGTACCTTAAAATAGTATGCGTTTGTATCCAAAAGTCCAAAATGCACATATCCAAAGTCCATATTAATAAATGTTCTCTTTGAACCCCTTGGGGAGAGAACACCCCCGTGATGGTTTTTGTACTTTTATTTCGGAGTGCAGATTGCATAAGTTTTATTTATATATTTTTTTTTAAACTTAAACTGAAACTAATATATATATATATATATATATATATATATTTATTATTATTTTTTTTTTTGTTTGTTTTTTTAACTATTTTACTATTTTCCCAAGTGTATACAACTACTACTGTAAGAAAATATCAGCATTCTGTATATACTTTCAGTATTACCTTTGCTTGAAATGACCCGATCTAATCCTGTTTGTATGAAATAAGCTGCTGCTACCAGATTTGAGCTACCAGAACTGTTGCTATGACAACAACTCTCGGATGAGTTTTGAAGAACGAAACAATCCTGGATCGTGTCAAATCGTCAATAACCAAATCCAGCTAATTGAGGAATCCATGTGTGAAGAACGGACCCCAGGACAGGTGACTGATCTTAAGTCAGTATAGCTCATATCTATTTAACTAATACTAATTTGTATTTGTTTAAACAAATTTCATTATGCAAATGTGTTTCACTACAAATTATATTATCGATTTCAATTAATTATTTGAAAAATTGAATAACAAAATGAATGCCAAAAAGCTGAGGCAAGTCTAACAATAAATTGCATATTTATGTATAGTTTTTTCCCCTTTAATTACAGCAGCATGTCCACTCCCCCAACACCCCTCCAAAAAAAACTCAGTTGGTAATTATATATGTAAACAAAAAACACAAACAAAAGACAAATAACTTTTGTAGAAATGAAAACCAAAAATAATTACAAAAAGTTATAGTATAGTTTTTTTTGCAAACAGCAGCATGTTTTCCAGCATAATTTTAGAATAATCCAAAAACCATTTTAAAGTTTAATGGAAAACTTGATTATTTGTACAAATAGTTCACGGTTCCATTATTGATGCAAACTGAATTTAAAAATAATGATGATACCTTCAGGTTCAGGTTCTTTATTCAGACCCAGTGCTCTGTGTTCCCTCAAATGCCCTCTGAATCTGGACTGGACTTTTAAAGCCCCCTGCACACCCCAAGGGCCTTATTTCCAAAATGTACAACCTAATTCCGTAACATAATGCTAGAGAAGATTAAAACGGAATGGATAGAAGAACTAGGAATTAATATTTCTGAAGAAACTTGGGATAAAGCTGTTGAAATTATAAATAATATTTCATAATGTGCGCGTCTCAACCTGATTCAGATAAAAATTCTTTACCGTATTCACTACAGCAAAACCAAACTGGCAAAATAGATGAAACGTGATCAACTCATGCAAGGCAGACCTAACCCATATGTTCTGGTCATGTGTTAAACTGAGATGATTTTGGTCTTCAATATTTGGGATTTTAACCTTATCCAGTAATGGCTTTGTTTGGAGTCGCAAATGAGGACATGCATATAACCAAAGACATAGAAAACGCCTTGGCCTTTGCAATGTTAATAGCTAGAAGAAGAATTCTTGTAGAGTGGAAATCACCACTGGCTTAGTGATGTAATGTTATTTTTGATTAAACAAACGAACTGAAATAAATAAATAAAAAATAATTACAAAATACAGAAAACTGCTAATTTACAGATATATTTTTTTTACAGTTTGTATAATTCATTCATATATTTTCTTTTCGGCTTAGTCCCTTTATTAATCAGGGGTCGCCACAGCGGAATGAACCGCCAACATATCCAGCATATGTTTTACGCAGCGGATGCCCTTCCAGCTGCAACCCATCACTGGGAAAAGTTTGTATAATAATATAAATAATATGGTGGTTCATTCCGCTGTGGTGAACCTTGAAAGAGCAGACCAAAGGAAAATGAGTGAGTGAATATTCATTCATTTTCTTTTCGGCTTAATCCCTTTATTAATCAGGGGTCGCCACAGCGGAGTGAACCGCCAACATATCGAGCATATGTTTCACGCAGTGGATGCCCTTCCAGCCCAACCCAACTGGGAAACACCCATATACTCTTGCATTCACACACATACACTACGGCCAACTTTGCCTGTTCAATTCACTTATACTACATGTCTTTGGACTGTGGGGGAAATCGGAGCACCTGAAGGAAACCCACGCGAACACGGGGAGAACATGCAAACTCCACACAGAAATGCCAACTGACCCAGCCGAGACTCGAACCAGCGACCTTCTTGCTGTGAGGAGATTGTGCTACCCACTGCGCCACCGTGATGCCTGTGAATATTCATAATAGTAATATTAATACACTGATTCTAATTATTTATTAGCAAACGATTAATATTTAAGATTCATAAATGGGTTCTTTAGCACCAAATAGAAATTGTTAATTTCACGTCCATTCAATTTTAATTTATTTTTTTGTTAAAAATAAGTATACAAATCCTAAAACCTCTCTGTTTATTTTGAGATTTCTGGACCCAGCTGGAAATTACCACCAAGCTGCAAATCAGCATTCACGAAAAACAACCGTTCTCCGGAGGTCTCTTTTAAGCCGTGTAACTTCTGCGCAATGTTTTTAAGCAGTTTTAGATACTGCTGACATGTTCGCTCGGCTCTTGAGTGACAGTTGTGCTCCTCAGCAGTCCTTTGGCAGATTCGTCTGCCTCATACAAATGTTAACTTTACAATGATATGCATCCATTCATCCAAGCCCTCCCCCCAATCCACGTCTACTCTTTTCTCCATTACACCCCCTCCCGAAGTCCCCTTGTCCAAGCTCTTCCTTTGTTGACACCCACCACGTATCAATGGCGCCTTTGTGCGCAGGAGAGTTTTCACTTTAGAAAATCTGATTAAAAGGACCTCGATCTTGTCTACATGCCAGAGCTTTTGATGACAGTGTCACTGCGGGAGCAAAAAGAAAATTCCGGCTAACCCCGGTGTCATCATTAATCATATAATCAATCCAATTTAGCCATGCCGCAGTGTCACTTTCACAGTCTGCTTTTGCTAACTGTAAGTACGAGGGCCTCTTTTCTTGGAAAAAAACTCTTCAAGGACACGTTTTTTATGAATTCAAGGGGTTACAACTCCACAGTTGGTCCACAGTAGGCTGCCCTAAATGGTTTGTAATATAATGCTGTTAAATGATAGTAGTCGTTTGAAGGACGTCAAAGTCCTCCCTGAGGGCCTTTACTGACTTCATGCTGTCCCCGGTGATTTGTTTAAAGGAATATTCTGGGTTAAATACAGCTCAGCCTCTTGAAACGGCATGCACGGTATGCTGCCAATTACTAGTGAAAATACCTTTGACTTGTCTCCATACAAAACAAACAAACAACAGCATTCTTGCGCTTACAATGGATCCCTATAACCAGATGACTGAAACACAGAAAAGAAGCTTTTTTGTGTGTGTGTGTGTGTGTGTGCGTGTGTGTGTGTGCGTGTGCGTGTGTGTGTGTGTGTTTTGTTGTACTTAGAGGACTAAACATAGATAACTCTATAAATAAATTAACAATTCCCAACTATTTGATTTAAATAACAACTAAATTGTCCTTTGTGAGCTGGAAGTAGGCTTTACCAACAAAAAATGAGTTCCACACAATTCCTTCATGTTGTCCCAACAAAAACCGATTAAGTTAACTTACAAATTTAAGTGGATTGAACATAAAACAATTAAGTTGTCCCCCAAAAGTCTCAAGAATTGTGTCGTTTCAGCTCAGTTTAAATAAGTTGCTTGAACAAGCAGCAAAAAAACAATTTTTTTGAGTGAAGGTATGAAAAAATATTAACATGACACTGATTAACTGGTGGCGACGCAGTGGCGCAGTGGGTAGCACGTTCGCCTCACAGCAAGAAGGTCGCTGGTTCGAGCCTCGGCTGGGTCAGTTGGCATTTCTGTGTGGAGTTTGCATGTTCTCCCTGTGTTCGCGTGGGTTTCCTCCGGGTGCTCCGGTTTCCCCCACAAGTCCAAAGACATGCAGTATAGGTGAATTGGGTAAGCTAAATTGTCCGTAGTGTATGTGTGTGAATGAGTCTGTATGGATGTTTCCCAGTGATGGGTTGCGGCTGGAAGGGCATCCGCTGCGTAAAACATATGCTGGATAAGTTGGCAGTTCATTCCGCTGTGGCGACCCCAGATTAATAAAGGGACTAAGCTGAAAAGGAAATGAATGAATGAATGAATGGTTCACTACATAATATATTCCAATGTAAGTATTTATCAGTACACATATTTTTTTTAATTAAGGGATGAATTATATCTTTTTTGAATTCTCATCAATGACATATCATCAACTTTAACCTGAAATAACTCTTGAAGTAAGCTCTAGCAGGTTAACACACAAACATCTACTGTATATGTCACAAGTCCATCAATCTTTCCTCTGGTGGCGTCTGAGGTGCACCACAATAGAGGCCACTAAATCCAACATTTCAAACGTCACATGTTTCTTCCCCATCTTGTACGCCTACTCATTTTTTTCCCCTCATGATTTTCTGTTTTGACATTTCTCTTAAGCTATATGGTCAAAATAACACGCCGGCATGGTTCTGCCATATGCAGGGTGTCTGTACATTGTACACAGTATGCAGATTTTCTGTTTGAATACTTAAACAGCCTATTACATTTGCCAAATTGTGCAGTATGCAGACAAGCAATTGGCAATGAATTGGCAATGAACTGAATCAGTGTAACGACACCATTGAACATAACAAAGAGCTTCTTTATTCACGGGCATTCACAAATAGCTCTATGGAGAAAATTACAGTAGTATGTGCTCTTTAAGGTCATGTTACAACAATGTAGCATATATTTATTAATCCACAACGTACACCCTTTCACACACTATCCTTTTATTTAAATGGTGTGAAGTATGGAGTATATCCTGTGCAGTAAGAAGTAGGCTAATAATCCATTCTGATCATATCTCTCTCTCTCCTTCACTCTCTCTTCTTTGTTCTCTGCGACACACACACACAGTTCATGTAATTGGGTGTTATGGCCAGACGCAGCTTGTGGACAATAGGAATTCATTTGCAGTCAGTTTATTTGTTGCAATCGCGCACCTGGTCCTCGAAAGGAAGAGTTCATATCTGAATTTGTGTACTCAACCTTGTGTGATCAGCCGCCCGAACAGACGCTCGTCGTCTGCCAAAAACTAATCTCGGGGCACATCTGTCCCATCGCTTTGAAGACGACGTTGACAGTTTCAGGGTGGCAGAAAGCACAGCTGCTGTTTGGGTGGTCTTCCCTGATGGGATTGAAGTACACTTCCTCTTCACGCCTTAAAAGCCAGCAAGCAAACAAACAAACAAACAGACAGACAGACAGACAAGTAGTCTGGATTGACTTGTCCAATTAATAGCTAAGCTGTATCGCTGCTGTAACAGCTACAATTCAAATAATCGGTTGTGATTAGTTCAAGGAAAAGATTAGGTAATATGTACACTGACACCTCTGGAGATTTAAGCGCCCTCGCTTGCTGTCACTTTTAAAGGTTAACTGCGTCTCTAATTGTTTTAAATCTACATACTGCCGACCTGCTTCCATGTCACGGCGCTAGACATGTTAATTGACTTTAATGTACTCAGAAGCATGTCAGAGCCTCCATCATTGCGTCAACTCAAACATTATAATTCGTGACTTCAGGTGCACTGATATTTACAGCACGCCTGAATGCACGTCACATCCCTGAGAGCTTCCATTAAACAGACTAGATGCAAATCCAAGATGCCTTACAGAATCAGAAGTGATGTACATATCATTCAGCATTCACATGCGAAAGTTAATTTGTCTATAAACCCGTGACTCAGCAGTTGCTAGGGCCGCTCCATGAATCGCTTCTCGAATTAAAATGCAGCATTCCACATCACAACAGCCTCAAATGGAAGACAAGTTGAAAAGAACAGAGGGTCAATATTCTCCAAAACTGATCTGTCATCCTCTCCTGCTCCCGAAGTCCACCTCCTTCTTCCTGTTGCTATAGCAACCGTTCGGCAAGGACAGGGGCATTGTAAAACATGGCCCTTGGAGAACAATCAATCATCACATTCCTCTCGCATGCTTCTTAATTGCTTTTTGGATCATCCTCAAAAACATTTAACCCTGGGTTAGGGTCGACTCTACTAATTTGTGCCACTGATTCATTTTAACACCGTCTTTCCTGTCCGGCGGAGCCCTCTAAAATATCCAGCATTCTTGATTACGTTTTAGTGAAATTCCTCTGCAATTTTATAATGACCCGATCCGCATTATGTCCATGAATCTAGAAAGCACCAGTACATAATGCTGACAAAGTGCTCAAATCCCACCTTGTGTGTGTTTTTTTGCTTCAAAACCTAATTTGTAGCCCAATGAAGAAGCATTTTAAATCCCAAAGTGTTCATCTTTTTTACTGAATGTGACTATTTCTGGTCTTTGGTGTTAATAGTCAAATTAGCACATTTCTCTAGTTGATAATGTAATGCTAAACTTATGAAAAAAGGCTTCATTGTGCTGACACTTTGCAGTGTTGTAATGACCATCTTTTGGCAGTGCTGAACATGTCAGTTTAATGAGTCGTGGAAGACATGAAGCTTTAACCCAAGGTTAACTACACTGTTTTCTCGCATCAGTCTTTTGCGTAGATTGCAATGTATATGACACCGGACATTCTTCCAGAAATTGCTTCCAAAAATTCCTTCAGTTTTTTTGTGTTGTTGTTTTGGTGCACATTGGTTGCTGATGGTGGATTTCATTTTACTTTATAAGTTTAATTTTTATTTTATTTTTATTCTTGATTGTAATATGTATGTAGGGTTTGCATACAATGTACAAAACAGATTTAGTCACATATTACATGCACACTTTATGCAATGAGTCAGATTAGGATTAGGCACATCTGCATTTATCAACCCAGGCTCATTCTGAAAACGTAGCCCTATATACATTTCAAGAGTTCGCCCTTAGCCGATGATTGATTATAAAGCGTGTTTGGCATGCTGTCCCGGGAGAGAGCCCTGAGCTCATGAGATCCTCGAGCCCGGGGCTCCCTCCCGTTGCAGGGCGAGAGGGGAGTTTGAGCTCAGGTAGGTCTCGAGAACTCCCCTGCTTGATAAAGGTGAATTAGAATTATGAATAATTATGGAGAGAAATTGCTGAATTAATCGCTCGTCTATGGTGTCGATTTGGTTGGTCAATTTACTTATGTTACATGTTTTTGGTCGTTGGGAGGAAACCAGAGAGCCCGGGGAAAACCCACGCAAACACGGGGAGAACATGCAAACTCCACACAGAAATGTCGACTTGACAAGGTAAAGGCTTGAGCAAGTGACATTCTTGCTGTGAGGCAACAGTGCTAACCACTGGGCCTCCGTGCTGCCCTGTCGAGGAAAGGGGAGGAGTAGGGGTGGAAGGGGGGATTCTTCAAGACGAAGATGGCTAAGGTAAGATACTCTGGTTATTTATAGTGATTTAGGAATCATCTGATTGGTGGATCATGCATTAGCTAATGCGGGACCAGCTGCTATCAATCATAAGCACGTGCTCCTCTCGAAATTAGTTTATGAATAAACTTCACTTCTGGAGAGCGCCAAATACGTCCCAGGAGGTACGTTTTTTTGCAGTTTTTATTTTTGTGAATCCAACAGTGACCGCTGTGTACGCTTCTTGAGATCTCAGATTTCTCTTGCGAGTGCCATTCGTGCCTGCTGCTCTCGCGTAAATCCACCAGAGGCCGCTGTTGACTTACTGACTGACTGACCGACCGACCTATCCCCCCACCTACTCCCTTCCCTAAACCCAACCGATAGTGTTTTAAAAAGCAACGATTGACCAGCATGGGTCGCTGAGATCATCGAAGGAATAATAAACATGCAGATTGTCACCATTTAGCTTAATTAAGACAGCGTGGGTGTTTGAATTGAGATCTCGATCTTTTAAGGATTAATTGTGCAGCTATAGTCCTTACACTAAATGCTTTAATGCAGGCCAAACAAGTACAAGAAGTGACAGAAAACACCTTTAATAACCCAAGAAAGTTCATGTCACATCATTTCCAAATCATAAGCAGCAGCAACAGAACAATCGTGCCTAAAATGCCATGCATGCGCAGAATAGCAAAAAAGGAAAACAAAGTACAAAAACAAAACAGTTTTTTACTGTTTTGTAAATTGACATTTGGGGTTAGCACTGTTGCCTCACAGCAAGAAGGTCGCTGGTTTGAGTCCCGGTTGGATCAGTTGGCATTTCTGTGTGGAGTTTGCATGTTTTCCCCCTGTTGGCATGGGTTTTCTCCGGGTGTCCCGGTTTCCCCCACAGTTCATGAATAAACTAAATTTACACACATCGCGTTGAATAAACTAAATTCACACACACAGTGTATGTGTGTGAATGAGTGTGTATGGGTTGTCGCTGAAAGGACATCCGCTGTGTAAAACATATGCTGGAATATGTGGTGACCCCTGATAAATAAGGGACTAAGCCGAAGGAAAATGGATGAATGAATGAAATTGACATTCATTTGTTATTTCACTTTATAAAAAAACCTTGAAAATCATTATTTTTAAATAATTTTCGACAACTTAAAAATATGGTTTTAGGTTGCCTTAAATGACAGACGGGGCAAAAGTCCACCTTAAAGGGGTGTAGAACCACTCCTGCATCTTGTCTTTTACAACAGAATGATTTACCATTTGTGTTAATTATTGCAAAACACACTTAAATATTGATACTTAACTCTTTAAATAAACAACTCAAATAAATTTTGTGCTTTGTTCAAATCTGCCCTTATAACGTGCCCTTCCAGCTGCAACCCATCACTGGGAAACATTCATACACACTCATACACTACGGACAATTTTAGCTTACCCAATTCACCTATAGCGCATGTCTTTGGACTTGTGGGGGAAACCGGAGCACCCGGAGGAAACCCACGCGAACACGGGGAGAACATGCAAACTCCACACAGAAATGCCAACTGACCCAGCCGAGGCTCGAATCAGCGACCTTCTTGCTGTGAGGCGAACGTGCTACCCACTGCGCCACCGCGTCGCCTGTCTATAGAATACTTTACAATATTATAATTGTGCATATACATTAGATTAGTCAGTACTGAAGCCAAATCTGGAGCTAATCTAACAAAATAATTTACGATAATGGTCCAAAAATTTGTAGCACAAATTTATATGTTAGGGGAAAATATTAAATACAAAATTTTAAAAAAAGAGCAAAAATCAAGAAAAACAAAAAATTTCAAAAAAAAAAATTTGTGCAATATTTCGCATGTATTTAAATGTATTATCTTTCTATTTCAAAAGATGTTCAGTGACTACAATATAATTTTATTAAATATACCCATTAAATAAATCAGTTTTGTTGAAATGCACCAAAATATAGGACCTATATTCACTGAGAAATGGAAAAAAATATTCATTTGTACTCATTCAATCAAATATTCAGCTGTATTCATTTATGCTAAGCACTGTATATACTGTGTAATTAACTGCAGCAAATTATTAAGTTAAGACCATACTTTGTTAAAATTGTCTTATGTTTTGGTTAAATCAAAGCCACATTTGGTCAACTCATTCCTACATTCTTAATAAATCCTGACTATGTTCTAATAAATCATTCCCTCATTTTAAAGTAGTTGAATCATGCCCACGTCATAGCTAAAATTACTATTAGGCAATCACAACATTAGCTTAATAGCATACCACTCACTCAAACAAAATCACGTTTGCTGTTTGTTCAAACTACTTATCTAAAATAAGCTGAAACAATACAATTCTTGAATTTTTTTGGGGGCAACTTAATTGTTTTATGTTCAAACCACCTAAATGTATAAAAACAAATGTTAACTTGATTCCTTCATGTTGTCCCAGCACAAATCGATTGTGTGAAACCCAGCAATTTTTTACAGTGCTGTAAAATCCCTTGAAAGCACTAATCAAATCTATTGTGTTGAGTGATATTTGCGTGGCTATCAATACAGGGCGTTTGCTGATGAGGTACCATGTTGTTTAGGATGCGTCCTAAAAGGGCAGCTTGCATGGTTTTGGAGAGGTGCCTATATATGCAGCATTCATTTATCACGGCGTAGCGAATTATAGACCATTCTTGCGACTGCCAGAAAACAAACTACGGCAGGAGCGGATGCTATTTATATCTCGGCTGAGGGCGAGTATAGGAGCGCAAATGGAAGGTGGGGGGAGGGACAAGGGTCACTGGCATGACTTCATCGAAAGGGAGTATCTGGTCCATCTCTGTCTGGATGACTCAGGTGGCAAATGTCACTTTGTAGCTGGGATGAAAAATAAGGCAGAAGCGAAATGAAGAGGAAAAAATGTGGGGAGGCAGAGAAGAAAAAACTCAAAGGGGACGCAGTGCAGATTTACTCCGCCGATTTCCTGAGGGCCACTTTACTTAAGTCGATAGCAAACGAAGCAGGGGTGGTCCCGGAGACCTGGTGTGCCTATTAGCCCGCTGAAAAGAACCCTCTGTGCTTTTCTGCAGGCCTATATCCTTACTGTATGTTGACGTCAAGGATAATGTATGAGCTTCCAGCTGGTTCTTTATTCCCGCTTCTCCTCTGATTTACAATCTGGCTTTGCTGGCAGGGACGCCACTGGGGGGTCCCGAACCTCCACAATCCCATCGGCAAACAGAGGGACTCTAATCTGTGCTTTGTGCTTTCCAAAAATTTGATGGAGTTTTAGCACGGTAAAGAAATGAGCACTTAAAAGTCCATACTCAAACAGTGCAAGTAATGCAAGGCATGGCAGTGGATAAAAGACTAATGTTTAAGAATTGGAAATCACCTTTACCCCATTCATATAGAACTGCACTGTAAAAAATTGTTTTATGTTCCACACAATTGATTTGTGTTGGGACAACACGAAGGAATTACGTTAAATGACTAGTTTTTAAACATTTAAGTGGATTGAACATAAAACAATTAAGTTTTCCCCCAAAAAAACTCAAGAATTGTGTATTTTCAGCTCATTTTAAATAAGTAGCTTGAACAAACAGCAAATGTAATTTTTTTTTAGTGTGGATTTCCGACATGATATCTGTTATTCAGTTGGAGAGACTCCGATTTTTAAGGACTGGCTCCAAAAAATTTTTTTGTGGTTACTTGGGGTCAATTTCTTGATTTATTTGACAAATCTATAACCCACGAGCAACCCAGTGACCCCTCTGAGGTTTAAGTTACAGTATTTACCTTTTCTGGTTTTGATTCAACCCAGGCTCATTCTGAAAACTTACCGCAATACATATTTCTGGAGAGCGCCAAATACGTCCCAGGAGCTACGTTTTTGTTTTCACGAATCCACCAGAGGCCGCTGTGTACGCTTTTTTCAGATCTCAGATTTCTCTCGTGAGTGCCATTCGCGCCTGCTGCTCTCGCATAAATTCACCAGGGGCCACTGTCGACTGACTGACTGACTCCCACCCTCCTCCTTCCCTAAACCCAACCAATAGTGTTTTTTTAAAGCACAGATTGATCCGCCAACCCACTTCCCTAAACCCAACTGACAGTTTTAAAAAGCGATCCAGAAAAAGAAAAGCCCTCGGCTGATTTTTACCACGTTTTCAGATTTTACCACATTCTCACTCTGTTATTTATTTGTTTATTTTATTTTTTGGCTTCTTTTTTTGTTGTACCTGCTTTCTGGACCCGTTCTTCGCTGGACTTGAACCCCGTCGTCGTGGTCAACTTCTCTCTGCGTCTCAAGTCCGCCGACGTACATGGCGAGCCACTGGACAAACTGGTAACAGTGGGAAAGCTGTCCATACAGAGGTAAGCGGTCAGCTGGTAAGCGCGAAAAGGAATGGCATCATACCGCCCCGTAGCGTTCGTTTTAAAGACGAAATGCAGCCATACATACTTCTGGCTACATAATTTGTGATCTCCATAAATGTATATAGGGCAATGTTTTCAGAATGAGCCTATATGTTGTTTTGACTATGTTTTGTGACTAAGATGTTTTTTGTCTTTTTTTGTGTTTTGTCTCTTTTTTCCCCTTTATATCATCCTTTGTATGTCTACATTACAAGCCAATGTTTGCCCTTTCTTGTTCTGTGTACACTGGGGGAAATAAGTATTGAAGACATCATGTTTTTTCCTGGGAATAATATTTCTAAAGGAGCTGTTGACATGGAATTGAACCAGATTTGGGTAAAAACCCAAACAATACAAACATAAAAATAAATCAAAACAACAAAAAAAGTCTGAAAAATGAGTTATGTGTAATAACAATGGAATGACACAAGGAGAAAGTACTGAACTACTGAAACGTATTTAATACTTTATATAAAAGGCCTTTTTGGTGATGGCAGCTTAAAGACGCCTCTCATATGGAGAATGAAGTCTCATGGATTCCTTGGGTGTGAGTTTTTCACAGACTTCAAAAGAGTGTAAAAATCTTGATGGTTCTGTGGGTCTCGTCTATCAAATCTGATCTTTATTTTGCATTTTCTATTGGATTCAAGTCAGGTGATTGGCTGGGCCATTCTACAGCTTGATTTTCTTTCTCTGAAACCATTTCTTTGGCTGTGTTTTGGATAATTGTCTTGCTGAAATGTCCACGCTGGTTTCATCTTCATCATCCTGATAATGTAGATGTTGGACTGAAGCACTAATTTACAATGAGGAAGGGCAGAGTGTTGCTGAATAACTACTAAGAGATTTCTGCTGCTGTCTGGGCTTTCACTGCCTTTCTACATCTCCCTTTCTTCATGTGTTCAATACTTTTTTCCCTGTGTCATTTCATTTTATTACACATAACTTCATTTGTAAACTAATTAGTTTTGTTTTCTTTGCATATATGGATTTCTTTGGTTGCTACCAACATCCAATCCAAATATTTAAGTCAACAGCACCTTTAGAATATATGTTTTCTGAGAAAAATGGTAACGTGTTCAATACTTATTTACCCCACTGTATATATAAAAAACCTTAAAGTAAAGTAAAAAAAAAAACAGTCCATACTGAGGGATGTCGTCCTTCTAAGGTGAAAGTCACTCAGTCATTCAGGCGGGCAGTGAAAGGCTGGAGCGCTTCACTAGGTGTTTAAGTCAAAGTGCCCTATAAATATAAATGACAGGCATTAAATGTGCCTTTAAAGGCTGGTCTCAGGTCAGCTCCCCCTGTACCCTAAAGACTCAAACACCGCAGGTTTAGGCGAGCTTGACGTCGGCGCTAATAGTCTGAGGAGTGTTTGACGAAGGATTGAGACCTCACGCGAGTCACACACACAGCCTCATAAAGGTGTTCTGTCATGTGAAGGTGTTATTGAATGCTAGAAGTCGCTTATTTAAATTCCAAACACACAATCCTGGTATTACTGTGCATGAGCCCAAAGTATACATTGTGATTTTACTTCTATGCTAGACTTACTCAAAGTATGCTTCATTTAAAGGCACAGTTCAACCAAAACTGAAAATGCTGTCATCATTTACTCACCTTTCAAAATACAGACAAATATTCAGAATTCAAATAAATGCTTATTATTACAGAGGTAAAATAAATCGCAAAAGCCATTTCATGTTGCCTAAAATGTGTATGTGTCGATCTAAAGAATTAGCAGCTCTAAACCTGCCTTCCAAATTCAGGATCAAACATTTCATCACCGTTTTTCATACTTGTCACCAATAGAAATGTATACAAAACCTGAATGTTCATCGTTAGTTTTTACGAGGCGTATTATAGTCACCTTTACATGGGCGTCAGATAACAAGTATGTAATTCTTCTGTCTGCTTATTAAACAAACAAGTGCAAAGCAACAGTGCGTTAATATCAACACCTCCGCCTGCTTTCCACTCTCTTGTCATGTAGACGCTGGATAAACACTTGTGAAGGAGCATGAATGTCAGTAGATGGTGTGATGGTGTCACATGTGTATGTGGGTGGAAATCAATGGGGCAGAACGGTCTCCAAGCAAGATCATCTAATCCATGAAGAGAGATGCCATGTTACAGAAAATTACACAGCACCGCCGGAGCAGTGCACAGGATTGCAATTAACAGCATTTGCTGTATTACTGCTGATGCATATAGTATGGATGTTCACTGTAAACAAATCTCTTTCTAGATGAACACGTCAATTTCTTTTGAGCATGTAGTGCTATTGTAAAGTAGAAGAATTCTTGTAATGCTTGTTACATGCTGAAGGAAGCCAATTTCTGCATCCAACACAATCTACTTTTTGATTTAGTAGCTAATTTGCATGAATTAGTACAATCTCAATTATAAATTTTTGTATGATTCATCCCCCAATGATGGTTGGGTTTAAGGGCACGCCACTCTTAAAAAAATGTAATTTTTTGTATAATTATATCATATCAATTTGTATGAATTAGACATTTTTCTTTCAATACATAAAATAGGTATGTTTCCTCATGAGATCAGGCTATAAATGCAAAAAAACCCTTTCTATTGCAGTTTTGCTAAATATTCTTTTTTCAACCTCATGTAAGCATATGAAACAGTTCTGTAATATATGCAACATAAGCTCGCAAATTATATAGCCAGAAGTACGTATGGCTGCATTTCGTCTTTAAAACAAACGCTACGGGGCGGTATGAAGCTGTTCCTTTTCGCGCTTACCAGCTGACCACTTACCTCTGTATAGACGGCTTTACCGCTGTTACCAGTTTGTCCAGTGGCTCGCCATGTACGTTGGCGAACTTGAGATGCAGAGAGGAGTTGACCACGATGACGGGGTTCGAGTCCGGTGAGGAACGGTTCCAGAAAGCGGGTAAGACAAAAGCCAAAAAACAAAATAAACAAGTAAATAATAGGTGAGAATGTGGTAAAATCTGAAAACGTGGTAACAATCAGGCGAGGACTTTTCTTTTTCTGGATCGCTTTTTAAAACACTGCGGTTGGGTTGAGGGAAGGAGGAGGGTGGGCCAGTCCATCGATCAGTCAGTCAGTCAGTCAGTCAGTCGGCAGCAGCCTCTGGTGGATTTACATGAGAAGAGCAGGCACGAATGGCACTCGCGAGAGAAATTTGAGATCTCAAAAAGCGTACACAGTGGCCTCTGGTGTATTTGCGAAAACAAAAACTGCAAAAATGTACCTCCTGGTACGTATTTGGTGCTCTCCAGAAATGTATATAGCGGTACGTTTTCAGAATGAGCCTGGGTTAAATTTACATTTGGGTTATGTGTATATTTATATGAAACAGAAATTAAGATTTTAAGATTGTTAAGATTTTAAGTTAAGTCCTTTTTTCCAAATACCATGGCCTACATCCTATTTGCTCATCCACCAATGATGGTTGGGTTTATGGGTGGGGTTTGGGGGCCTTTTTTTTTTATTGTACATTTAGGTTTCATTAAATTACGTGAATTTGTAAGAATTAGCCACATTTTGGTCATTACATAAAATAAGTGTTTCCTCATGAGATCAGGCTGTAAAATCATGTGACTTTTATGTACACCAGGTGACGTGTAAATGCAAAAAAACCTTTCCATTGCAGTTTTGTTAAATATTCCTTTTTCAAATTGCCTAAAAAAACACCTCATGCAAGCATACGAAACAGTTCTGTAATATATGGTTGTTTTTGCAAAATTTACACTTGTGTAACGCATATATTTAAAGTCGACATGAAAAGGAAGGGCGGCACGGTGGCTCGGTGGTTAGCACTGTCGCCTCACAGCAAGAAGGTCACTGGTTCGAATCCCGGCTGGGTCAGTTGGCATTTCTGTGTGGAGTTTGCATGTTCTCCCCGTGTTGGCGTGGGTTTCCTCCGGGTGCTCCAGTTTCCCCCCACAGTCCAAAGACATGCGCTATAGGTGAATTGAATAAACTAAATTGCCCATAGTGTAAGTGTGTTAATGAGTGTGTATGGGTGTTTCCCAGTGATGGGTTGCAGTTGGAAGGGCATCTGCTGTGTAAAACATATGCTGGATAAGTTGGCGGTTCATTCCGCTGTGGCAACCCCTGATGAATAAAGGGACTAAGCCAAAGGAAAATTAATGAATGAATGCAATGAAAGTTAGGATTGTCTTTTTTTTCATCTACTGTGATCTACATCCTATTTGCCAATCCACCAATGATGGTTTGGTTTATGGGTGGGGTTTAGCTGCGCATCTAGCTCCACCTTTTGGTACCCTTTTGTTGTGCTAGGTACCCTTTGGAAAAGGGTACCCAAAAAGTGGTATTGTACGGTTCGCTTTTAGGTACCTTTTGACAGTGGAAATGGACATAAAAGCATACCAACCTGTACCGTACCGCACCACTCAGTGGAAACGGGCCATTAGATACATTTAAAATAAGAACAGTAAATTCGGATTTCATGCCGACTTTAATTTGTAGTTTCAATTTGCATGCTAAAAAAATGCAATTACTCAAACTTTTGCAAAATAGACTGACTAAAATTGCTGTTTTTCTGGTGTAAACTCTAAAAAACATCTCATTCCAAAACTAATATCGAAGATTAGCTGAAACAATGTTGATTGTTAAAATAAGAAAATTTTATTCACTGTAGTGAAACCTGTTGACATCAATGTTAGCTTTAGGTTTGCAGGGTTTCCTTCTATAGGCTTTGTTCAGACTGTAAGCAACATGCTAACATGTGCCATTAAAGTCAGCATGAAGTGGAAGTTAAGATTACCCTTTTTCCTTATATAGTGACGTACATCCACTTGAAATGGTCCTGAAATTAGAAAAAAAATGTAGGGTGGTGCATGACTTCATATTTTGAAAAGTGATTGGATTGTTGGAAGATGGGTGTTGCTAACAAAATAAAGATTGACGAATAGAAGAAGGCAAAGCAGAAACAAGACATGTCCCGATAGCCCTGCCTTAAAGGACTGATAGCTCCGCCCTAAAGGCATTCCATGTGACCAGAAGTGAAGAAAAGTCGTTTCAAGGGAGGAGAGAATGTTATGATATTTGATTAAAGATTCTGAGGGCAAATAAATTTTTACCAAAAACTGAAGTGCACAGATACATTGTTTATAACAAGCACTACTATATAGATACAAATTAGTAAAGTAAATTTTGATTTAATTTCGACTTCAAAATAAAAGGAAAATCAGGGCTTCTGTATCAAATGCTATTTGTTTGTTTCATTTGTACAGATTAAACTAGAGAAAAATGTAGGCTTTTTTTGTGGAATTGAATTTGAACTCAAGAGTTTGACCAGTATATCATAGACTACATTTCAACCAATTCTGAACACTATAATGATTCAAAACACCTTAGCTACTGGATAGCACACCCTGGCAATCACCCAGAATGTTTTAGCATCATGGCTTCATGTTGTGCAGGACATGACAACAAAAAAATCTGGTTGTCATCAATGTAAAACCCAAGGAAATTATAAGAGGTCAGCAGATCCTCCTACATCTGTAGTGATACCATACTGTGAGTGTTTTTTCCATCCAGTGTACATGCCGAATCTGCCACGTCCATCTAATTGGAATTGCGAGCTCGAGCCGACAGTAAACAAGCACGTCTTGACAGCTTCCACTTACACACACGCCAAGAGAACGTTAGTTATATGTTGGATACAACTTCTGCAGCATGGCGTGATGCGTTTCTGACAACCCCCGTCGAGTCTTCACCGTACAGTTACACTCCACCATTCAGTCTCTTTTACTATCTTTCGCTCAAACAACCCAGATGCTAACACACTCTTGGGCCGTCTGTCTGCATCCTTCTTTAATATCTGCTTGCTCTGTTCCAAAACTATGGAGGCAGCACTGTAAGGCATGATGGGCATAATCCTGATGCGAAAGCTGTTCCAAACCTTAATTCCATTCTAATTATGCTGCCTCATTAGGTATCTAATGTTGGCCAAAGCAACATCACATGTAGTTTTCAACAAAGGCAGTCCCAGAATGCATTTTAACAGGGATAGTGAGGGAAAAACCGAGCTTGGTGGATGAAATAAAATGTAGATGATAAATTACAGATATTAAAAAGTACAAATATTTAGAGTCATTTAAAGGACAACATAAACAAAAGGGAATGTTAAGGAAACAAATTCAAAATATGTATTGATGTCTTCAGTTAAATGTCCACATTAAACAGATTTGTTGCCTTGATTTGCTAATCATTAACTAAATAAAAATGAGGGATTGACTTACTAGGCTGCAGAAATGTTCGCAATGTAACTCAATTGCAAGAATTTTTGTATAAAAGTTGAGAAAAACCTTCTTTGCCATGTCTTTTTTTACATTCTAATATTAAACTCAAGCCTAGTATGTAAAGTTGGATTTATGTAGAACATATTGTTATAGATGCTATGAAATTGAGGGGGTTTACTTAAGAAACACGCTAACAAGGAGCCATCAGAATATATGTTATACAATAATATTACATTTCAAGTTGTTTAGCTTAGCGACATGCTATAGAACCATTAAAATCAAGGAAAAACCAAGGTTCTGAAATGCTATTTCTTTGTCACATATATAGAGTATGTAACACATACTGTAGTAGTCATGACGTTCAGGGGGTTTAGCTTAGCAACATGCTAACATGCAACCACTGAAATAAGACAACAATTGAGCCTCTTGTATGAAAAGGTTATTTGTTTGCAGCATATGTGAGAAGCAGCATGCATGTAGAGTATATTTTTACTTCATATTTTACAGTCACTTGTGAGGTTATCATTTCAGGGTGTTAGCAAAATGCCAATTAGTGACTATTAAAGTCAAAGAAGGAAAATCAAGGCTCTGAAATGTTATGTTTGTCGCATATGTAGATATACAGTATGTAAACATAATGTAGTAGTCACTTGTGAGGTAATTACGTTCAGGGGGGTTAGCTTAGCAAACATGCTAATATACAACCATTAAAATAGGACATTTGAGCCTCCTATGTGAAATGTACTTTGTTTGCAGCATATATGAAAAGCAGCATGTACAAGAATGTAGAGCATTTTATACTTCATATTTTAGTCACCTGCGAGGTTATCACTTTCAGGGTGTTAACAAAATGTCAATATGCGACCATTAAAATCAAAGGAAAAATCAATGTAGTCAATTGTGACATTTGGGTTATGACATTTAGGGAGCTTAGCAAAATGTTAACAAGGAACCATCAAATCGAGGCTCTGGAATGCTATTTGTTTGTAGCATATCCAGGCCTATATGTAAAGCAGTAGTCGCTTCTGAGGTAATGACATTCCAGGGGTTTAGCTTAGCAACCTGTTAACAAGGAGTCATCGGAATTGAAGAAAAATCAAGGCTCTGAAGTGCTATTTGTTTGTCGCATATGTACAGTCGTGGCCAAAAGTTTTGAGAATGACACAAATATTCGTTTTCACAAAGTTTGCTGCTAAACTGCTTTTAGATCTTTGTTTCAGTTGTTTGTGTGATGTACTGAAATATAATTACAAGCACTTCATACGTTTCAAAGGCTTTTATCAACAATTACATGACATTTATGCAAAGAGTCAGTATTTGCAGTGTTGGCTCTTCTTTTTCAGGACCTCTGCAATTCGACTAGGCATGCTCTCAATCAACTTCTGGGTCAAATCCTTACTGATAGCAACCCATTCTTTCATAATCACTTCTTGGAGTTTGTCAGAATTAGTGGGTTTTTGTTTGTCCACCCGCCTCTTGAGGATTGACCACAAGTTCTCAATGGGATTAAGATCTGGGGAGTTTCCAGGCCATGGAGCCAAAATTTCAACGTTTTGGTCCCGAGCCACTTAGATATCACTTTTGCCTTATGGCACGGTGCTCCATCGTGCTGGAAAATGCATTGTTCTTCACCAAACTGTTGTTGGATTGTTGGAAGAAGTTGCTGTTGGAGGGTGTTTTGGTACCATTCTTTATTCATGGCAGTGTTTTTGGGCAAAATTGTGAGTGAGCCCACTCCCTTGGATGAGAAGCAACCCCACACATGAGTGGTCTCAGGATGCTTTACTGTTGGCATGACACAGGACTGATGGTAGCACTCACCTTTTCTTCTCCGGACAAGCCTTTTTCCAGATGCCCCAAACAATCGGAAAGGGGCTTCATCGGAGAATATGACTTTGCCCCTGTCCTCAGCAGTCCATTCTCCATACTTTTTGCAGAAGATCAATCTGTCCCGGATGTTTTTTTTGGAGAGAAGTGGCTTCTTTGCTGCCCTTCTTGACACCAGGCCATCTTCCAAAAGTCTTCGCCTCACTGCGCGTGCAGATGCGCTCACACCTGCCTGCTGCCATTCCTAAGCAAAAGCTGGTGGCACTCCGATCCCGCAGCTGAATCCTCTTTAGGAGACGATCCTGGCGCTTGTTGGACTTTCTTGGACACCCTGAAGCCTTCTTAACAAGAATTGAACCTCTTTCCTTGAAGTTCTTGATGATCCTATAAATTGTTGATTTAGGTGCAATCTTAGTAGCCACAATATCCTTGCTTGTGAAGCCATTTTTATGCAACGCAATGATGGCTGCACGCGTTTCTTTGCAGGTCACCATGGTTAACAATGGAAGAACAATGATTTCAAGCATCACCCTCCTTTTAACATGTCAAGTCTGCCATTCTAACCCAATCAGCCTGACATAATGATCTCCAGCCTTGTGCTCGTCAACATTCTCACCTGAGTTAACTAGACGATTACTAAAATGATCTCAGCAGGTCCTTTAATGACAGCAATGAAATGCAGTGGAAAGTTTTTTTCAGGATTAAGTTAATTTTCATGGCAAAGAAGGACTATGCAATTCATCTGATCACTCTTCATAACATTCTGGAGTATATGCAAGTTGCTATTATAAAAACTTAAGCAGCAACTTTTCCAATTTCCAATATTTATGTAATTCTCAAAACTTTTGGCCACGACTAGATATACAGTATGTAAAACATATTGTAGTAGTCACTTGTGAGGTAATGACGTTCCAGGGCTTTAGCTTAGCAGCATGCTAACAAGTCATCGGAATTGAAGAAAAATCAAGACGCTGAAATGCTATTTGTTTGTCACATATGTAGATATACAGTATGTGAAACATAGTCACTTGTGAGGTAAAGACGTTTAAAGTTTTTAGTTTAGCAACATGCTAACAATCAGCCATTGGAATTGAAGAAAAATCAAGACTCTGAAATGCTATATGTTTGTCACATATATACAGTATGTAAAACATATTGCAGTAGTCACTTGTGGGTTATGACGTTCAGGGGGTTTAGCTTAGCAAACATGCTAACATGCAACCATTAGAATAAGACAACTATTGAGCCTCCTGTGTGAAATGTTATTAGCTTAAAGCATATGTGAGAAGCAGCATGTATGTATAGCATATTGTACTTCATATTTTGCAGTCACTTGCAAGGTTATCACTTTTAGGGTGTTAAGAAAAGACAATATGCGACCATTAAAATCAAAGGAAAAATCGACATTTGTGTAGCCTATGGAATGCTATTTATTCGCAGCATCTTATTCTACCTATGCAGAGAGTACTGTAACGGTCACTTTTAAGGTGCCACGGCCGTCAGGATGTTATTTTAACACAGCTGCTTATGTAGGCTGCGGACACTGTGGCAGCTCGCTAGGTTTTGGAACAAAGCTACTGTATTTCCACCACCCACACTAACACTCTCCCTTCCTGTTTCACAGAAACACACATATAAACACAAACACACAGCCTCCCACGCAGCGCAGCCCTCCACCATCTTAATGAGAGTTCACGCAACGTGATTATTACTGCACTTTTGGCCCAAACAGTCCCTTCTCTCCTGATGAGGCAGCAGCAAAGGAAGATATGCGGATCTCCACCTCTGGGCGAATAACTCCACCAGTAAAAGAGCCTGATGTGCAACCAATTCTGCTGCCAAGCTGTTCTCTCGGATCTGCAGGCTTGCACAGAGCGTCCGGCGTAATTGGAAAGATCAAACATGCTTTTGTGCAGCGTGGGGAATGCGGAGCCTCGCCGCGGAGGGAGATCTGACTTGGGAAATCAGGGAGATACACAAGAGATAGAGAAGCTCTGATCACACTGACAAACCGCCTTCCAAGTCTGCTCATAAAGAAATAAGCGCTGGCTATTCGGGGGGATTATGCTTTATTATATATCAGGCAAACTTGTGGATAATTGGATGTTGGACGTCGGTGAGCAAAATGGAACGGCGTTATTTTGGCAGGATTTGAGGAGGCTTTGAAATTAGCTCGTCAAATACTAGTGATTGGAAACCAGAGTATAGAGATAGTCTGAAAAAGTCTCAACAAAAACGTTGCAAACAGTAGATTGCATCTAGAACATTCAACATCAATGAAGCTATAAGTTGAAATGGATCTTTAAAAGTAATACAATAATTAACCATGTATTAACGTCATTAAGCATGCTAATAACCTGTGAATAAATAAATAAACATTATTAATAAAAAATGAAGTAATAGACAAAACATATTTGATAATTAAAGGAATTCACCCAAAAATGAACATGTAGTCATCATTTACTCACTCTCAGGTGGTTCCAAACCTTTAAGAGGTTTTTTTTTCTTCTGTTTTTATATTTTGAAAAATGTTGGAAACCAGTAGCCATTGACATCGACAGTAGAAAAAGAAAACACCTTGGAAGTCAATGGCTGGCAGTTTGCAACATTATTCAAAATATTATCTTTTGAGTTCAACAGAAGGATCTCAAACAGGTTTGTAAAGTAGGGTAAATGTCAGAAGTTTCATTTTTGGGTGAACTATCCCTTTAAGATTTGTCAGTAGCTTTGTAGGTGGTGTTCATTTACTGACACTTTTAATGGAATAATGGGCCCAAGATGTCTGCTACGGTAACTTTGGATATTGAAATGTATGACAAACTGACTTGTACCAGCAACTTCAGTACTTTGATATTCTGTATTGTCTAGGATGTAAATTACAATCCAAAAAAAGTGCTATGAGCTGGCAGTACCTTTTAAATAAAAAATATATCAAATATAATTGTCAAAGAAAGTCATTTATTTTAGTAAATCAGTCTGTTGAGATATATAAAAGAAGTGATAAGAATTGTTCATATAGCTTTATGCGGTTTATTTAAGCTTAATTTAGCATTTTCTATATATATATTCTAATTTTTTTGGACTTTGGAGTGGCCTAGTCAAAGTCCTGAGCTGAATCCAATTAAGATGCTATGGCATGACCTTAAAAAGGTGGTTCGTGCTCCGAATGTGGCTGAATTACAACAATTTTGCACAGATTAGGTGGCCAAAATTCCTCCACAAGCACAGTAATAGACTTATGGCAAGTTATCCAAAACACTTGATTGCAGATTGCAGTTGTTACTGCTAATAGTGGCCCAACCAGTTATTAGGTTTAGGGGCAAACACTTTTTCACACAGGGCTATGTACTTTTGTATTTTATTTTCCCTTAATAATAAAAACCTTCATTTCAAAACTGCATGATGTGTTTACTGGTGTTATCTTCGACTAATATTGAAATTTGTTTGATGATCTGAAACATTAAACTGTGCCAAACATGCAAACAAATAAGAAGTCAGTGAGGGGACAAACACTTTTTCACACCACTTTATATACGTATATATATAGAAAATGCTAAATCAAGCTTAAATAAACGTTCATTTAAATACCTCAACAAACTGATTTACTAAAATTAATGACTTTCTCGGATGGTTAATTGTATTTGAACATTGCCTATTGTTGCATGTGAACAGAGTGTTAAACAAAACACAGTGATGTCTCATTTAGTTGCTCTTAGCGCTGAATAAATAGTTGGGAACATTTCATGTAGGTGTCATGGATCTTGTAAATCAGCCATTGTAATCACGCCGATGACTCTTCAGCTCTTATGAGGCATTTATTTACACAGTTATGCATATCTGAACAGACGGAATTCAAATAAGCGGAGTATTCATCAAACAACAGCTCGAGTCAACCTGTCGTCGTTTCACCTTTCAGATAAGTTTGAGTTTTGAATATGGCATGCATGTAAAGCTGTAGAGCCCGACCAGCTTGGTCAAGCGCACACATGAGCATACTGTACACACACACACACACACACCCACACACACATATACACAGCACAATTCCCTCTCGCTCAGGCTGGGGAAATGGGAATCTTAAATCACAGCTCGATGTCCTCCACATGGACAAACCTCTTAATCTCGGGAGCGTTTCATGGAAGACGAAATACAACAGAGGTAAATAAAACACCTTTCTTGATTTGTAACAGTACACTTTTTTTTCCCCGCCCTTATAGGGACCTTCCGTTCTCTGTAACGTCCAAGTCTTTTTCCGAAAGTTAGTTGAAACTTTCATCTGTTCCACTCCTCTCTTCCTTTCTTCAATATGAAGAAAAGATCAGAAAAAACAAGTCTTTGAGGGAGAAAGAGCGGCAAAATATCCTCAAGCCAACATCAAACGGTCCCGGCGTACATTTAATACATTATTTAAACATTATTACGGTTAGCTTATAATTCTCCAGTCCTTCTCATCGTTTGTGGCCTCGGCAAATGAGAGGAAGTATGGAAGGGACTTGAGTTCCGGAAGAAAGTGATTGTTTGTTTGTTTTTTGCCAGTAGAGAAACACATGCACACATGCAAACTGAACCTGAGAAGTAGAAACGTTGTCGATTTAATCCATGAAAATGAAAATTCAGTGTAAACACAAGAAAGTCATGACAAAAGGGAGGGAAGAACAAAGACGGTTGCCTGAGGCGCCATCATACAGAATTCCAATTAACATGTGCTGTGATTTCCCAGCATCCCCAGGTGCCTGAAACACAGGCTGTGATACAGTTTTCCATTGGACACGCCGTAGTTTTCCACAGGCTCCTCGGGAAGGGGTGCGACACTGTCCCAAATTGTATACAGGTTTTTCCATTGGCTCTTCAAGCAATAGTTGGCTCCAGTCATTTTCCATGGGCTTTCTATGGATTGTCCCAGTCAGTTGTTGCTAGCCTGGAGGCTCAGCAGGTGTTTTGTTTTGTATTTTGAATCAGTCAAACCCGTATGGGTAGAGTTTGGCTCATTTGTTGTTTCATGTCTTGTGCATCTCCTATACTCTTCCTTTGGTGCCCAGGCAGGGTCCCGCCAATTCGACAGAGATCTCTGTGGAGAAAAAAAAAAAAGCAAAGATCAGCTAATGCATGACAAATTGACATATGACAGCACTGAGGGCTTTAATTTCAAGAGACTCTACATGAAATGATGATTCTGTTGTAATGTAACGTCAAAGTGGAAATCAATTTGGTTTGAATTGGTCACGTCTCACCAAATGTTTAATTTGAATGCGAACAGGAAGAATTGCATATCTGGAAAATTTCATGTTCTTCTACTTTGGTGCGCACAAGCTAATTCAATGTCTGTCTATCATGGCAGATGATATTTTGCAGTGCTGTTTCCTAGTTACCTAGCTGGGGACTATATTCAGGCACTGCGCAATATCGTACGGGAGTAAAGTTCCTTGATTATTATGCCAGAATGAGAGTAGTTCCTAGCCATATCAGCCTAGAAAATAGCAACTTTTCATTTTCCATTGGTCTTAGTACACAATGTAACTACAGAATAGTCAAGCTTTAAATAGGAAAATTATTGAAACTCTTTTTAAAAATGTTTTGAGCGAGATGCTAATGGTCTAATCGGATTCAATGATTTATGCTAAGCTAAGCTAAAAGTGCTCCCTGGATTAAAGAGCCCCTATTATGGGTTTTTGAAAATCACCTTCCATACAGTGTGCAACACAGCTCTAAGTGAATGAAAACATCCAGCTGATGTTTAAATCTGAAAATGCACCTTGTTTAAAAATGTATATATTTTTTAAATAAAAGATTCGACTCAGAGTCGTTTAAATGATCCGTTGTTTGTCCGGATCTTTTGCCTATTAATATCGACGTCGACACGAAACAATAACAAATATGAAGTGCCGGATCTGATAAAACGTGAAGACGCCTTTCCCTACAAACACTAGTGGAGTGTGGGTGAAGATGAGTGAACATTGTTGGAGACCCCAAAACCAAAATATGACCTTTTTAATGCATAATAGGGGCTCTTTAAGAAATGGTAAAAGTGTTTAACTATAAGGGACGCAATATATTGTGGGGGAAAAGGAATTTATTTTTATTACTTTTGTGTATTTATTTTTTTATTAGAAAACAATGTTTAGATTAACAACAGATTAATCAATCTTTTTCTTTTGTATGATACCATATATTAACCAAACATACTTCTTCTTTCTTACTGTGTTGCATACTTTTTAGAAGGAACTGCTGACCAGAGGGAAATAGCAGAATAAGAATAAATATAGTGCAGGCGGCCTTGCTTCCAGACTTCTGTCTAACAAGAAGTCTAGACATGTCACAAGGAGCTGGATGCTTGTAGAACTTGTGAAATATATTGAAGATGCACTTAACTGTTCAGTTCTGGTATGCAGAGAAGGGTTGCAGAAAGAGGAAGTATGTTTGGGTGCAACAGCCAAAGGACACCAAAACTTTACCTGTTACTATCAGATGTGTATATATGCTGGAGTCAGGGAAATGTAAGTTAGTTGCGAACCTCCTGAATGTAATTCTTGTATTGCATTGGGGTAACGTAACCCAGTGCTCTGTCCTCGAATTATTCATTTGTATCTAATAAATTACTAATATTTTTGACATTGAAGAAAACTCTCTCCTGACCTTTTTTTATTGAACATGCATGGAATTGGCTAGATATTCCAACAATATGTAAATATTTCCAAAATAAAGTGGAATTAACCTTTAAAGGATTAGTTCACCTAAAAATAAAAATATCCTTGTGTAATTATATCATAATATGTAAGACTGTTACTTTAATTACTCAACGTCATGTCATTTAAATGCCCTGACGCTTTCATTCAATTTACACACAAATGTTGTGCCAAAAACAGTAATAATGACTGTATCCCTACCACGTCAGAGTGTCAGGGTGTGTGTTTAATACAGGCAATACAGCACTTGTAGTAAATACGCACCCTGATGAGAAAAGAAAGTCAAGGCAAATAAAGTCATATTAAAATTTTTTGGTGCATAAAAGTATTCATGAAGCTTTGTATGATTACAGTTGAACTTGAACCACTGGAGTCACATGGAATGTTTTGACCATGTTTTTGGACGTCCTTTTGTGGACATTGAACGTCTCGGAAGAGCTCTTGGATTTCATCTAAAATATCTTAATTTGTTTTCTGAAGATGAACGAAAGTCTCAATAAATTGGAATGACATGAGGGTAATTAATAACAGAATTTTCATTTTTGCCACACAGTTTTCTAGTAAAGTCAACTATTTGGGTTAAGAGTGTAGTTAGTATATGTAACATACCAAGCACTATAAAATAAAGCATTATTATGATGGCATATACAGTAGGGGGACATAAGTATTGAACACGTCACGTTTTTTTTTACCTGGGAATAATATTTCTAAAGGAGCTGTTGACATGGAATTGAACCAGATTATGGTAAAAACCCAAACAATACAAACAGAAAATTAAAACAAGTCAAGTCAGGTGACTGGCTGGGCCATTCTATAGCTTGATTTTTTTTCTCTGAAAGCATTTGAGAGTTTCCTTGGCTGTGTTTTGGATCATTGTCTTGCTAAAACGTCCACCCTCGTTTCATCTTCATCATCCTGGTAATGTAGATGTTGGACTGAAGCAGCTAATATTCATTTACACTGTGGAAGGGCAGAGGGTTGCTGAAGAGAGATTTCAGCTGCTGTCTGGGCTTTCACTGCCTTTCTACACCTCCCTTTCTTCATGTGTTCAATACTTTTTTCCAGTGTAAACTTAATTTGTAAACTAATTAGTTTTGTTTTCTTTGCATATATAGATTTATTTGGTTGTTACCAACATCCGGTGAAACTTTCAAGCCAACTGCACCTTCAGAAATATGTTTTCTGAGAAAAATGGTGACGTGTTCAATACTTATTCCCCCCACTGTAGATCTGGGACGAAATGGGAGTAAACAATGACAGTGTTTTAATATTGATCTGAACCGTTCCTTAAATTCCCAGTAAAGGACAGCCAAATGTGTTGGCTCTCAGTCCAATGAGGACGGTAATCAGGCACACGGACACACAGCTGTCTCTGGAGATTGGATCATGGCATGTCAACAGCCCGGCCACCGCTGCTCGTGCATACAGATGCAAACATAAATGAATCATACACAGGCCATCAGCATGCAGCGTCACGATAGACACACACACACTCTCTCACGCACACACTCGACCACTGGGCATGGGGCTCCACTGCCGGCACATTAAAAAGCTCATTAGCCGACTAATTAAAGTCATTGCTCTCTTTTAGCATCTCCTCCATCTCCCTTATTAAGCTCTCCACGCCACCTCCGCTAGCCATAGTCTGAAGCGAAAGCAGCTTCCCCAGCGAGCAAACACAGCAGCCAGCGAAGAGGAAAGGGCACTGCACTGTGTGTAAGTCAGCCGTAACTCCAATCCCAAGACGGTGTGGTTCAAAGCGCTCCAGGCGTTTACAGACGCAAGTGAAATGAGCGCGCTTATTTTGACTAAGTCAGACTCAGCAGTGTTATGGATTGCATTTATTTGCTGGATAATTTATGTGCTTGAAACTGCTTATCGTGTGAAGACGGGTGGGGGAACAGCTCTGCGTATAAACAGTGATTTGCATAGCTTGACACAGGGAGGGGTTTGCTTATCGTGATAGCTGTTTTATTGCACATGTTCGGTTTACAAATTCAGCTCGTGAGCCAAACCCAAATGTCTCTGTTAGACTGCAATGGATGATTCTTGCATGTAATCAAAACTCTCCTTGTGTGGAGATCGCAATTACGTTCACACTAATAATGCATATACAGTTGAAGTCAGAATTACAAGATTTTTTCCCCAAAGATTTTTTCTACACATTTCTAAATATAACACATTTCTAATAACTGATTGCTTTTATCTTTGCCATGATGACAGTGCATAATATTTTACTAGATATTTTTCAAGATGCTAGTATTCAGCTTAAAGTGCAATTTAAAGGCTTAACTAGGTTAATTAGGTGAGTAAGGGTAATTAGGCAAGTCATTGTATAAAAATGGTTTGTTCTGTAGACAATCGAAAAAAAAAAATTGCTTAAAGGTGCAGAATGTAAGTTTGACACCCAGTGGTTGAACTAGGTATTGCACTCCTGGATCAAAACAAACGCAAGCGCAGGTTACCAAATTGAGGACAGGAGCGAGTGATTTAAACCGTGTTCTAAATAAAAGCAATGGCACCCGATAGAAGGAATATTTTCCATATTAAAAGGAGTTTTTGTCCTGACCAACACCTCGAATTGATATATTAGAAACAGCTTCTATTTCTCACAGGTGAACAACAGAAAACTATGATAATGATCACCTCAGGTACATTTCACGTGCTTTATTCAGTGTTAAATGCTAACAATGTGAGTTTGAATGACATTTTACTTGACATTTATTTCCATATACTGAAAGCAGCAGCAGATAGTTCACCTCAGATCTTGAAAATAAAATAAACCGTTTGAAATTGAACTTTAGAACTAAACACGAGTGATTCAGCATGTACATTTAATAATGTTAAAGATGTTTAATATGTATTAATTAGATTATAAACATTACCATTTCGTGAGTGAGTGCATATTCTGTGCTTCTGAATGGCTGTATTTAAATTTCTGTCGTGTTTCGTCTGGTGCAAACAGCCTGCGTACTTCGTCATGAAGCGTGTTGTTAGGACAATGTAACCTGCTCACCTAATGCTATATTTATGCTAATATTTATATCATTTTCTAATTAATAACCTCATGTGGAACTCTGAATCTGCGTCTCATTTCGGAGTGTGCTACTGTCCACCGGAGGTCGCATTTCGGTCACAGACGCATGCTTTCAGAGCCTTACTGAATGAATGAATGAATGAATGAATGAAATACGCATGCAAAATGTACTGTGGTGCGTGTTAAGGGCATGTCGAACCAACAGGTGGCAAAAGAAGCCTTTTATGCTGAGTTCACACCAAACATGGAATTAAGTATTTGCATGACTAAACTGCATTCAAGTCAGTGCAAATGTCAAAGAATAAAGGCGGGTTATCATCCCATGGTACGAACAAAGCAGAATTGCATCTTCTGTGTCTGGTGTGAAAAGTGGTTTGCGGACGGAAGTGAAGTGGAGGGGGGGTGGCATTCGCGGACGGAAGTGAAGAGCGGGGGAGGGTAGGGGTGTTTGGGCCCCTAACAATATCACTGGGGGCCCCAAATCTGCTTGGGCCCTTTGAATCAAAAATACCGTTCGTGAAACAAATAAAAATAATGTTCACGTGGAAAGGGACAAAGTCACATCAATTGTACATAAGAGATCGTAATATAAACAGTATACTTTTGACTTTTTTGACTGTCTAGCAACTGATACTATTTCAACAAATTTTTCAAATGAGTTTTCGTTACCAAAAATTATTGTATGAAAATTGCATTTTTGTTTTGTTTTTTTCAGCTGAAAACAAAAAGTCCAAATATAAGAGCCTAAAAAAAGCAAAGTCCGCTAAAATAATGAGTCAACAGGGCATTTCTATGCAGTACACTTGTTCCTGCTGCTTGCGATAGCATTGTGCTGTCATGGCAACGCTGGCAAAATGACGCCTCTCGACTCATTTACTGATCTTTGCTGCGTCCGAAATCTCATACTACTAATGTGGGTACTATATACAACCATTAGAGAAGTACATTATATATAGTTTGAATGGAAATTGAACGTATCCGGCAATTATAACATGAGCTACCTTCATCAGTTGTGTCGATTCAATCCCATTCATAAATTCTGGAACAGTAAATTGTCCATTGGATTCGCACTACAGAATCTCCCAGGAAGTAGTAGGTCATCTGGGTACTTTTCACCTACTGTTTTTGAATACTACGGAAATATTACTCTGCTCACATACTGTTTTTCATATACTATACAGTATGAAGTATGCAATTTCATACAAACCGCTTGTGTTTCTTTATATCAGTTTAATTAATTAGATAAGTTGGCGGTTCATTCCGCTGTGGTGACCCCAGATTAATAAAGGGGCTAAGCCGAAAAGAAAATGAATGAATGAATGAATTTGATATTTCATATAATACAATTGTGACCTTAATTGTCACAATATGACTTTTCAACTTTGACATTTCAATTTAAACTTGTATTTGTACTCAACAATCGAGACTTTGTTTTTCGTAACAAAGTCTGTATCCCAAATTTATATTTACTACATGCGTAATTTTAAATTTCACAGTGTGACTCACTTTATATCTAGCTGTAATTTATTTCTTAAACTTTAGATTTTGTGAAATTCATACACCTTGCAACTGCAACTTTTTTTCTCATAACAGCAACTTTATCTCACTGTACGGATTTACATATATTACACCACAAAGTGACTTAAAAATTCACTTGACTTAAATTCAAAACCCCAAAACTCCTTAGGAGATCTGGGGTTTTGAATTAGGATGACTGAGTAATAAAAAAACAACAACCTCCCAGCAAAACATTCGTCCTCTTTAATGTTTTACAAGGCCTACATTTTTTTTAAAATCACAACGTAGCCAGATTTGAAGTCAGAATTATTAGCCCTCCTGAATTATTAGTATATTTTTCCCCCCAATTACTGTTTAACGGAAAGAAGATTTTTTTCACCACATTTCTAAACATAATAGTTTTAATAAGTAATTTCTATTAACTGATTTCTTTTATCTTTACCATGATGACAGTACATAATATTTGATTAGATATTTTTCAAGATACTAGTATTTAGCTTAATGTGACATTTAAAGGCTTAACTAGGTTAATTAGGCAAGTTAAATCATTGTATAACAGTGGTTTGTTCTTTAGCCGGCTAATAATATTGACCTTAAAATGATTTATTTTTTAAATTAAAAACTCTATTTCATTCTAGCCGAAATAAATCAAATTAGACTTTCTCCAGAAATATTTCTCATTTGGGAAATATTTGACAAATAGAAATTAATTGTGACTTGTGACTGTATGTCAAAAATAAGCTGTCAGTTTGCCCACTTTTCAGCCTTTCTTTTACCACATGCTCTGCCAAGATTGATTTGAGCATCTACATTTCAGCAGAAGCGCCTGTCTTTTCCTGTAAGTCAAATGCACAGTTGACCTGTGTGTATCGTGGCCTGCTTTCTGCTCACCCTGAGTGTGTACTGGTGAGCACTTTGAGGCTGGCGGCGTTGCGGAGGAGCTTGTCGAGTGTGCTGACGATCTGTCCGAAACGTGGCCTTATGTTGCGCTCCTTCACCCAGCACTCCAACATCAGCTGGTGCAGAACCGCGGGGCAGTCCATAGGTGGAGGCAGCCTGTAGTCCTGCTCCACTGCATTCATCACCTACAGCATCAACACACACACCAATTACACTGTCCTTTCATATTAGCGCAAACTCAACGCTGTGAAGAGTTTTATTAGGAACACTGTATGCGGCTGGAGTGTTACAACGGTTAAAACGTAATAAAGATTAATAGTGTTGAAAAAGGCTTCTGAGAATAAAACCTACTGCATTGTGCTTGTGATAAAATCACTGAATGGAGATAAAAGAATGAATGTTTTTAAACAGAAAATGGTCAGTTGCGAAATGATGGATATTATGATGTCACATTTTAGCACATAATTAAAATCAATGGTGGAAAGAGTACTACTCAAGTAAAAGTACCATTACATGCCCAAAAATGTAGCGCAAGTAGAGTAAAGTAGCCCTTTTAAAAGTACTCAATAGCATTACAATGTGAAAGGCGGATGCGTTTCCATGCATGTGTGTGAAAACGTAACATTCTGTAGTGCATTTAGTTATCGTTTAAGGCCAGTTGACGATTTTCTGTCATCATACAGTAAACATCCTTCATATTCTCATCAGTGTCATTGCGTGTAAAGATTTTGGACATCTTCTTGGACACTTTTCCAAACGGTTTGCTGCATTTATAAATCGCCCATGTCTTGAGGTTGTTCACTAGGATGCGATTTAGTTTCTATGTGCGATTTTATTGGACAGGAATCACAGGACTGGTTTTTACTCAGCCAATAACCATAGACAAGAATAAAGTAATAAAGTAGTGACTGCAGATTGAGGGGAAATTGTGGAGTAAAAGTAAAGATACAGCACTAAAATATACTCAAGGGAAAGTAAAAGTACACATTTTTAAAACTACTAAGTAAATTGAGTAGTTTTCCTCAGGAACTGCAATTACAGTAATTTGAGTATTTGTAATTTGTTACTTTACACCACTTAAATTAAAGAGATTGGGAATTGTATTTAGCTTACAAAGGACTTCACATTTAACATTTTTATAGTACTAGAAAAATGTCATTGTCATTGCTGTTATACTTCTGCTATTAGTAATGTATTCCAATAAATTTAGCATATTTGTACTAAAGTATATATTATACTAGCATTTGTTTATGCTGATTTATGTAAATGAAATTAAAAAATGCAGTTCCAGTTAATATGTTAATGGTAAAAAAATAAGAATTACAATTTATAATAATGATAATAATAATAATAATAATAATAATAATAATAAGTATGTATTTAAAAAAAAATAATTATTATTATTATTTGTATTATTGTTATTCTTGTTATTATTATAATTATTATTATACAGAAACCACCACTCAAATATTATTTAATTGTTATTAATTTGAATGGCTGTTTTTTTATTAAATAATATTTAAAATAGACATATATTAAATATAATATATAATGAAATGTAATTGAAAGTATTTTTTCAGCCAGAGGTTTTCATTAAGTAAAGTTGAAAAGATATTCTATATATATTCTATATATATATATATATATATATATATATATATATATATATATATATATATATATATATATAATTTTTTTAATGAATTTAGAATATCCTGTACAGTCAATGCTATTCATTCATCAAAATGTGATTTTTAGTGCAGTTACTGTTGTAGTATGTATAGTTTTTTATTATTATTTATTAATAATTTAAATTAGGATGAACATAAAAATTAACATTGAGAATTATGAAAAATTACAAAAGAACTACTAATACATATACATATATACATATATATATATATATATACATATATACATATATATATATATATAATATTTTTTTCATAATTCTTAATGTTAATTATCATATTTAAATTAATAATAAATAGTAATAAAGTCAAAATGTGTATTGAAAAATACAAATATTTTTACAATAACATACACTATAAATATGTATACATTTATTCATTATATTACTTACTATATTATTATTATTTATTAATTATTCAATAAAAATATTTTACATCCATACTCAAATTACTCATAAAAATGTTACAATACAAACATCCACCTTCTTTTTATGCGTATTTATTCAATAACATTTCTTTCTTATCATTTTGAACATAAATGTGATGTAAACATGATTTGACAAGAGCATATGAAGCTGACGTACGTCTTGATTGCTCATGTCCCAGTACGGCCGCTCTCCGAATGACATCACTTCCCACATCACGATGCCGTAGCTCCACACGTCGCTGGCGGAGGTGAACTTCCTGAAGGCGATGGCCTCGGGAGCTGTCCAGCGAATCGGGATCTTCCCACCCTACAATACAACACACAGAGAAAGCGTTACATTCAATAAACACACAAACAAGCACACGCACACACACACACACATACACACCACTGAAGTCTGCAGACGCCTAATTAGGGAGAAGACTCGGCTCCAGCTCATTAATCTGAGATGAAAAGCAGTCAAGATTTGCAAAACACACACATATATGACTTGCTGACCATCATATACTGGCCAACACTCTTCTCTGCATCACACATTAAAACTTACAGTATTCATCCTCAGAGCGCAGTCAAATATTGATAGCTTTTTTTTTGTATTCTGGGTATGTTTTGGACACAATCACATTTTTAGGAAGGTTTTTCAGCTAAATCCATATTACACTGTAAAAAATATCTGTTATTTAACAGTTTCCGTATTTAGTGATTCACAAGTGTTTTCAGTTTATTTACGGTTGTGAATTGTGTGTAAAAGCATACACACAATGCATCACATAACGGTATGATGCATGAGTGTGCTCCATGCAGGTGAGTGGGCTGGACAGCCACCTGTAGGACACACTCCTTCTGTCTTAATGTACCAGACATTTCATTAGAAACACTCCTATGCTTTACATATTTGTTTATATAACTGCTATTTTCATTTATAGCACTGTTTTTTTGCATTGATATTTAATATCTCATGTTTAAATACACTATGAACAGCTGCTACACTACTTGTTTGTTTGTTTTCTATTTCCACCTGGCGATAGTCATTCCAAGGCCTCTAGAGATTCCCTGGACCCTGGACCAGGCCGTATCCTGAGCAGATGCTGTGGTGGTCATGGAGGAGTGGAGAGCATGAGACTGATTCCTGAAAGACCCCAGTGACAGACGAGTCTCCGCATTGATCCCGTGGGCCAGCCTGTACACCAGCCAGTGACCTACTCACACCTGCAGCTTCTTCAGGATGGACGTCCAGCGTTTTCCAGCCCCCGGCACCTAGACTGCAGCTCTGCACAAGAAGTTTGGCCAGAGGAGAAATGGTCGTGCCCAACTGAGCCTGGTTTCTCTCAAGGTTTTTTCCTTCACTTTCGTCAATTGGTGAAGTTTTGTTCCTCGCCACTGTCACCACTGGCTTGCTTGGTTTGGAACTTGTGGAGCTGTGCATCGATGGATTTGCTCTTCAGTGTTTGGACTTTCAGCAGTAAAATTTAACCACACTGAACTGAACTAAACTGACTCTGAAACTCTAAACTAAACTAAACTCTAAAAACTGGACTGACAGAGTTTCAATTTCAATTTACTAGAACTTCTATGTTAAGCTGCTTTGACACAATCTACATTGTAAAAGCGCTATAGAAATAAAGATGAATTAAACTGAATTGAATTGCATTATGGGGCCTTGATCTCTGCTCTGTCGACTTTTGATGTTGAAAATTCAACTCTACAGTTTAACAAAGGGACTTTTATTGACATTTTAGTAGTTTAAAATTATATCATGTATAAGAAATAATATAGAAATAACAGAAAATGTACTGGCAGTTTATTACAAGGTTTTTGTACTGTAATATACAACACCAACCCAGACAATATATCACTTTAAAGTATTAAAAATGTTAATAAAAGTCACTTTTTTTTACTTTTCAAGGTTAAAAGTTGTTGGATGAAAGATCAAGGTCCCATAATGCAATACAAAAGCATAAATAAAAGGGGAACAATAAAAAATAAAAACATGAATCAAGAAAATTCTGAGAACTGCTAATTTACAGATATTTTTACAGTGTATATCTAATCTGCTATTTTTAATACTTGACTTGCTACTTTCATAATTTCATATATGGAGTCAATAAACAACAAATAAAAAATGTGTAAATCTGTTTAATTGTTTATATTTCAGATCAAATTGGAGTAAAATTATTAATAAAAAATAAAAATAAAATCTCTATTCTGGACCTGCATACAAATTACACTGCAACAATGTTATGCTACAAAGTGTGTAAACAGAGAATTGACAGACACTAGGGAATCTGAATAAAAAGATAACAGACAACTAATATAACAAATATTGACGTTTGCTAATTTCATATATGTTCATAAATTAAAATATGTTTACTAAATCAAAATTTTAGTGAGAAAAACTTTCGGCAGTTTTTATTATAGCTCATATTAACGCGATTGGAGCTTAAAGAGAACACAAAAAAGGAAAATTCTGTCATCATTTACTCATCCTTGTCTTTTTTTTCTAGCAGTTGAACACAAAGGAAGATATTCTGAAGAATGTTGGGTAAAAAAAAAAA